>BSXT01001422.1:0-14901 GCA_030267785.1 Phytophthora fragariaefolia
CGCACGGAATACCCGCTTCGACTGCACCCCAGTGCAGCCGGTCAATCTTTGGGCGCTTAGAGAAGCGCTCATAGCGTTCGCGAGCTAAGAGAACACGCTCACGGTAGCCAGCGGGGTCTTTGTTGAAGTTTTCAACAAAGGCACCCCAGCTTTGACAGAGTACCTGCCATTCGGGCACTCTGCTGCTACGGGAAGTCTTCTTATTCCCGTACCATCGGAGCTCATGAAAGAGTCCGATGTAGTCATCGCGCCTTTGATCCGTCGCTGGATCAACGTCGAGCTCCTTAGTGGCATCATCATCAATGATGCCATTGCACGAGTACAGTGCATAGTGACTCGGTGGAGCAGTTCTGCCGAAGCGAGATTGGATCTTGCTGGAAGTCGCCATCCATGGGTTGGCGCACTGGACCAGTGCGCGACACAACAGTATTGGACGAAGTGGAGTCGCCTCCACTTCGCGGACTGGACAACGGTCCAGCATCAGCGAGCGGTCTATCGCTGCCGCTGCGCGAACGCTTCGAGCTCGAAGCATCCGAGTCGTCCTCACGAGGACGACGGGATCCCACACTCGGATCCACACGTGTTGAAGACGAGGTTCCCTCGTCTTCTTCCTCTCCGTCCTCCACGACATCACTGCCGACATCGAATAGAGCTTCGAGCTCATCGTGGGCAAGCACCATGTCGCCGCGCGCCTTCTTGTAGTCCCCAAGCGACATCGTTCGCTTGGGGGAGCTTGGCGTCGTCATCGTTGTAGTGACGACGGACGTTGAAGTCGGAGAGCTTCCAGTCGTCGCTGAGGAAGCGACGCCAATGCTCCCTGCTGCAGATGCAGTAGGCGTGCTGGCGGCTTGTGTCGTTGGCGTGCTCATTCTGAATGAGCACGAAGTATCCCCTCCGAAGAAGTCTTTGGATTGATTTGTCGAGACCGGCACATCAAGTCCTAACGGGGGGATGGTGTAGCGGGGCTACACATTCCGGCAACCTCCACATTAGTGCAACACGCACTAATCGATACATTCAGGTGGGCCACATGCAGTGTGGCCACCATTCATAGTAGGAAGCACTACTATTGGCAGAAAGCAACTGATATCTGCCAATAAGAAGCATGCATTAGGATAGAGATTCTGCCAACCACTCGTTGGCAGATCCTCGCTTTATAGATATCAGTTTTAGGAGGCAAGACCAAAATTAACATTCAAATTCAGTTCTCATTTCTACCAAAAAGGGTTATTAATACTTCTTTATTTAGGTTAACTATACTTAGAAGGTTACGTATACTTAATATAATATAAATAAACCTACGCTTCCTTCTACACGTCGCTCACACGTGTAAGCCAAAGTAGTGGGCTAAGTAAGCCCACTAAACTGCAGAAGAAGCTAATGTACGATGATTGCATGATTTTATGTTTGTATATGATGTGAACGAAATTTCGGATATGGAATTGACAAAGTGAATTGGGTATGGAAATTGACGTGGAAAGAATGATGAAACGATGTTAAATCTCTGAAGTAGCGGAAGGTGGTTGCTAAATAAATGGAGAAAAAGTAAGATGACAGACCGAAGCCTAAATCTCAGCCGTTGTTGCGAGATCAGCCAAGACGTCAAGTCTTGCCTGAGCAGGGGCAGTGGCCCCAAGCTCGGCTTGGACGCTCGCTTGATCAGCTGTTAGGATCGGTGTCCTAGCACTTGAGGCGTCGGACGGCGAGTCAGCAGCTGCAGAGGCATCTGCGGCCGCTTGGGCTCCCGCGTCAGAGAACGTTGGGACCCACGGTGCAGTGACGTGGGACTGCCTCAACGCGGGGCTTGCCACAATGGCTGCGCCGACTTCCTCCCGGGTCGAGCCTTCAGGAGCGAAGAGCGGGACCGAGGGGTTGCACGGGGCAAACGTCGTGTTGAACGGATGCTCGGCCAGCAACCCCACCCATCCGTTTCGCCAAGGCTGCCGGGCATCCAGATCCACAACTTCGGCAGTCCAAGCCGCAGTACTCGGAGCCCAAGTGATGGTCTCGTACGAGTACGGCAGCATCGAAGGCCCCAGCAGGATCTCTGGCGGGCATTAGATCTTGTCGCTAGCATCCGGGGTACACCAGACCCAGAACCGCTTGGGAATCTGGAGCCAGAGACGGTCAGCACGCAAGTTCCGAACTTTGATGTAAGCCCACCACGCTGCCTCCGTCTCCAGATACTCGGGCGTGTCCGACCCGATCCGGTCAGAGAGCTGCTGGAGCCATTGCTCGACAGCAACCGGAATCCAGTGGGCGCGCTCCCAGAGGGCAAAGCCGAGGTCCGAGTGCTCGGTTCTCCCGACAGCTCACCCTGTGAACTGACGCCACAGCTTCACGACAATGGCGAGCCCCGAAGCCCGAATCGAAATCAGCTTGTCGGGCATAAAGTCGTCCGCACCGAAGGTGCAAGGAGACTCTGGCAGGCGAGCCCGAAGTCTCTGCCATTGGTGCAGTGGGTCCTCCCAGTCGGCAAAAGCTTGGATGCCAGCGATCAAGCACTCGGTGACCCGATCACTGGCAATAGGCTGAGGGAGGCGGGCATTCAGTATCGCGCGCCACGCCTCCTGAGCCCCCGGAGCCGTGAACGCGGGCTCCAGCAAAGGGTTTGCCAAATCGGGGAGCTTTCGCGATGCTCGGACCCGCGGCTGCGGCCCTTGAACAGGCTCGGGATTGCGGTCACAGGCTCGAAGGTCGTAGACCGAGTCCCAGACATCGTGGACATGGTTGCTGTAACCACTGTCCGGGCACCCGAAGCCGAGGGGTCGGAGTAGCCGCCGCACGAGTTGGGGGAACCGGGCCCGTGTGTGTGCTGGCCACCCGACGACGAGCAGAAGCCGACGTCACTATCGCAGCCGAAGCCGCAGCCACCACTGCAGTCGACTCGGCAGGGTCAGGAGTAGACGTCGACCTTGCCACCGACGCTTGGGTGGCTGCTGGCGTGTTGGATAACGCTGCCAAGCCCAGTACCAGAGTGTCAGACGCAGCCTGATTCTCGGCATCAGCCATCGACCGAAGCCCCGCAGTAGTCGACGCCGCGCGAGTGGATCGACTATCACGCCGAGGCTGGGAGACCATCGGGGACGAGAACAATCCCCCAGGGGCAGCGGAAGCTTCGGAAGCGGCTCCGTCTGCACCGGAACATCCATCGTCGTCAATCTCAACCGGTATCGAAGCCTTGGTACCGGGGGTAATGTCCATTGAAACCACCAGCGTACTGGGAAGTGAGGCAGTTGATGCTGTCGACGACGCAGGGGATGCTGGGGCCCGAGGGATCGGTAAAAACGGCGGATCCGACCCGCTCGGAATGGACGCGAACGACAACACGTCACTGTCGGCCGAGACCGCAATACCAGAGATCGGCGCCGACGAAGTTGAGAGTGAGGCGGCCGTGAGTGAGGAAGCAACGCTCTGTGGAGGCCCACTGCTGCTGACCACCACAGAGGCTGCTTGCTTCGAAGCTTTCCGAGGCTTCGAAGGCCGACCAAGCCGCTGCTTCTTCTTGGTCGGTGGAGGCGCAGACCGAAGCTTGGCGGACGACTTTGCTGGCCTCTTACCCTTGCCTTTGTGGAGCGCGAAAGGGATGATCGGGCCCGAGTCATCTGCATTGTCGGAGTCGACAGTCAGAGACGTCGAGGACCCTGACTAAGCAGCAGCTCCACCAAGTGACCCTGAGGAAGCCGGAGGTGTCGGCCCAGAACCCTCTGAAGACCCAGAAGCTGCTGGCGGAGGTGGAATCGCCAACCGCAGTGCTCCCAAATTCCTCCAAGAAGGTAGCAAACGAAGCCGGCATTGCGGATGCGGATGCCGAGCTTGCTCCACCGGAGGCAGCGCTCTGTCGGTCACTCTGCTCCAGGTACTCTCGGAACTGGCAGGGCTGCGCGGCATACGAGGCGATGCCGGCCTTGAATTGCTCGCGGTCATGGCGGATGACCTTGTCGGTATCCACCAGAGACTTGTCGAGACGACGGAAGCGCTACTCGAGCGCCGCGGCAGCTTGAGAGCTCTGTTCCAACGCAATGCTGGTCGCCACGGGCTGCCGGGCGGCATCAGCATGATCAAGCCAGATGCGCCGAAGGTTCTCGAGGGTCGCGTTGCGCTCGTGCGAAGCTTGATTGCACAAGCTCTCGGCCTTGCGTCGGAGGTCGACCTCACGACGGAGCGAAGCTTCGGAAGCGGCCAACCGCGTCGCCAGTGAAGCGACGTCATCCCACTACTTCGTAAGCTCGAACTCCCAAGGAACATGCGAGCGAGGGACTGGAGCCAACGCATCGACTACGTCCGAGAGCGACCAGCAGCCTCGAGGCGCTGGTCTAACTCGTAGTCACGGAGGGGTGGCCGACGGTTCAAGTCGACCACCAAGCGGGCCAGAGCCAAGCATTGGCTCTGAGTGGACCCTTGTACATGCCGGACCGTGCGATCCGTACCAGCGGTAACGATGTCCTCAATGTCCTCCCACCGGACAGAAGAAAATTGCGGCGCCCCAGGGGCAACGAACGAGGCCTTAGCAGCCGAACAAGTACCATCGCTGGGGACCCCTGAACTGGAAACCGAGCCTTGAGGCTGGGAATCCGCCGAGTCGGCACCAGGAGCTGCCTCGGGTGCATCAGCGGACGAAGGAGGAGCAGCCCCAAGTACCTAACCCAAGGCATCGCCCGGTCGAGTCGAAGACGACTCTGAGCCCGCACCACTAGCGTCTCCAGTGGACGCAGTGAGCGAGGAACTGGGCGCCGAAACCTCGGCAGCACCAGCAAGTGAAGGACGCGACGGAGAATCCCCGCCAGCCCCGATGGAAGTTGAGGGCGGTGCCATGATGGTGACCGAAGTCTCAGGCGAAGCCGCAGGAGGTGGAGTGTCAGCGTCGAGAGCGCGAAGAGCGCGAGCTTGAGCGCGGGCCAGAGGACGCTGACCCCGAGCCATCAAGTTGGAGAGTGAACGGCACTACAACGCTCGCCACTCACGAGGGTTCGCCTTGCAGTGGGGGCGGTTAAGGTGTTGGAATTCAACCGGGCACGGAAAGCTCCGCGCCGAGGTCTAACGGTGTTGAAACTTCGGGTGAAATGTCATCGGACCTCCTGATTGGCCCGGATGGACAAGATTGACATTTACCGGGTTTGAGTGACAGGTTCTCAGAGGGCTCAGTCGGTCCTAATACAAAACCGGCTGAGTACTCTGAGTAGTCAGTATTGTAAGGGGTGTTTTAAACACTCGGATTAGTGGCAGGAACACTCTTAGTACTTAGCCCGAGTCGTCGGTCGCGTGATTAGCCGAAGGCTCTGTTCACACTTGATATGTGTATAGGGATCTAGGATTAGATACATATGGTGCTACAGAACCCCTAATTATTAAATCAGAGCAGAATTTCCCTCCAAGGCAAAAGGGTCAAGTCCGTCCACGGTAAGCCTAGCTAGCTAGCTGTGGAGCCTGGATACACTCGGCCTCGGCGGGTTAATGGCTGCCGGTGAACTCAAGGTGCATTGACTGAGAGTTCATCCTGGTAAGGCCAAGAGAGAGAAGTGGGCGAGTGTTGAGGCAGATAGAAGCCTCTGATTGTGCTTGCTGGGCGCGAGGCAGAGCCCCCCAGCGTACCTGGACTTTCGCCGAAGGTTTCCTTCGGCTCCCTTGTACAAGGTCTTGACTGACCCGGTACCCTTCCAAACTGAGGAACCACAGTGGTATAGCGTGAAAACGCGAACCTAAGTGCATCCGAACCCTCGCTCGTGGTTCGTGGTGCACATTTGAGGGTACACATACCTAACCGACAGTGCACAGATGCATCATCCAGCCCCGGGTAGTAACTTGAGGTGCCACAACGTCTTTATCTCCATCTTTGTCAACCTCAGCCATGAAGTCGCCCGTGTTCTTAGTCTCCATGAACTTCACCGCGCGCACAATCTTCACTTGACCAGTAGCCACGTTTAAGACGCGGTACCCCTTTACATCGTCCTCGTAATCCAAGAAACGGCACTTGAACGCCTTTGCGTCAAGCATGTGTCGTTTATCCTCCGGGATGTGTCCATAGCCGAGTTCACCAAACATCTTTAGGTTCATGGCTGAGGTTTCTTCGCGGTATTTTCCGGGTTGTGAGGGATGTTATCTTCTCGCATCCTGCCCATGCAGCAGTCGGCACACACTTGGCCACTTGGCGCCTCTGCTATGAGAGGAACGCCATCAGCCATAGCCAATAGCTGTTCATAGTGCTTGTACGGGATGTTGTCGAGACAGGCATGTACATTTGCTCATGGCTCCTTACGAGATGTCGTCGCCGCATGACATACCTCGTCCCACTGTCTTCCATTTGAAGACGTTTTCATACGCCTTGCCTCCATAATAGTAGCACCACCATAGCGAAAGGCACAGTTGTTCTTGCTGAACTGAGCGATAACATCCTTCTAGGTGCGCACGGGACTTCTAGCGAGACGAGTTTTGTAGTCTCTTCAGTTTTGCTCTCTATGCTAGCCACTCCTTCGTCTCGGCGCTTGTAGGTCCCTGCAAATCGATGCCGATCTAGGAATAAAAATCCTCCGATATTCCCACCCCCTGGGGGGTAGGAATAAAAGGCCTCTCGGGAAATAAAAATCTGGCCAATCAGCATCGACTCGTTTAATCCCAGACCCAGACACCGACGGAGAAACCAGGGCCTAAGCTACATCAGTACATGAGGTGTCTCTGCACTGCAGAGACACCTCATGCTGAGTCTGCCACAGACTGAGTCAGTCTGCACCAGTGAGAGAGCAAATCCCAGCTAGAATCTTGCACTATCTCTGGCGGGTACATGGTAAACGACAGGACCATTAAAACGCACAATAGAGTAGAACAGTACACCAAAACATGACGAGCACACAAACGGGTAGACCAACACATCAAGAGTCAGGAAAATACACCAATAGTTGGTTGGGTACATCAAAGCGTGCAAGAAAAACCCAATGGGAGATCCCAGCACACAAAGCGGTTACGGTATTACCCGATTGGATACCGTCAATTCATTTAATCTTGCCAATCAAATCTGTTGCTAGTGCGGAGTATTGCCGCCGGCCACTTGAGAAAAATGTCAAAACACAGGAAAAAAGCTGACTAGCGCAGAAAAATATGTCGTAGCACAAGCACAGAGACAGTCACTAAGATGGTTAAAACCATAGACAGGCAGGACGGTGGAGGTGCAGGCAGAAGGATGGACAGGCGGTCATGTGCAAGCTACAGTACACAATAAAGTTAAAATCAACATATCCTTCAATAATCAATGACACACATTATTCGATATATTAATTATCATGGTAAATTGAATCCTATGTTACTATCGGTAGTTTGGCAAGCTGACACTAGCTAAAATGACAATCAGCTTAATATAATGAATCCTTCAGTTTTGCGAGAGTTATTCCTTAGTTTTTGCCCAAGTTATTACCCGTGTTTGCGGACAAATCCCCTAGTTTTGCGCAAATATCCCCAACTTTTGCGCAAATATCCCCAACTTTTGCACAAGTATCTCCAAGTCATGTGCAAATACGGTAGTTTAACTGTAACCACGCAAAAGCGCGCGACTAATACATGACGGAGGTCCTGGACCTTGATGCGTTAGCCCGATTACAATTTGCCGTGGATTGACCCCCAAGTCGTCGTCCTCGTAAATTTCGTGACCAGAGCGCAACGTGAATGTAAAAACGCACACGACATGAGAAGAAAAACCGACGCGGATATGATTTGTTAGCAAAATATACTTGACAGGCAATTGATGGCTGCTCATAAATGCTCATTTGAGGTGAATAATAATCAGTTTGAGGGGAAACAGCGACATTTTCGGCTGGTTGCTAGTGTAATGGCATCAAACCGCGTGATGATTGATCGTCACGGGCAATTATTAGTCAGGGTCAATCCGAAACGATATACTTGGTCGGCGCTTTGAGCCTTTCACAAGCACTCCTTATCAGTGGGTCTCAGCGGTACCAGGCTTAGATTGGGAATTGCCATAATATATACATCATTGAGCGGCTGTCGGACACAGACTAACTCTTTTAACACTTAAAAAGACACTGTAACAGCAAAATCATCTTGAGTCTTGGCCGTGTAGAACCGTAGTGGTGATTCTATTTTTGATTTCTCTACTATAATAGACGTTTCGTCTTGGTAAAACCCAATTGACAACCGATACTATTATCAACCAGGAAACATTCCAAATAGTCTTCGCGCTTTGAAATATGGTATGCTGTCTTCCGATTAGTGGCAAGTCTCCGACTCATTTGTATGGCATGCATATTAATAATTATATTCATCGACTGAGCAAGTGAAATGAATATTATAGACGTTCGAGGTGACTAAAGTAGCCGAGACATTAGGAGGACCGCGTGCTGTCTTGACCAGTTATGACGAAACGTGATAGAAATACACTAGACAAATAACAGGGCTATCGCACCTGAATTCAGTTGATAGTGCATTGAATCTGGCGCAATGGGATCAGTATATCCCGTCCCGTGCTCAACTTGAAGCGCCCTTCGGGACTGAAAGGCCCTTGTGCACCTTGGATTCCAATAAACATGACGCGAAATATGTATCTGCCCATATGGGTACCCAAAATGCTGTTAACGCATCAAGTGGATTTCGGGATTGGAGCACACAGTGCAAGGCTCCGCTTGTTTTTTGTGGTCTTTAATTACTATAACGTCTGAATGGCACTGTTTACATCCTCCGTGTATATACCCGCGCGTACAGTCTTCTCTTCTTTGCTCTAGCCTCCGTAGTTATTTGTAGAGGCAGGTCTTAGCTTCGTTCAGCTCCAATTTAATCGTAGTCAGTACTCCTTCCAGAGTGAACTCATTGAATACAGCGTTACTATTGGCATAATTGGTATAAAATTAAGGCATACAATTGAATAATATTGTCGTTCTGTGCTAACCCGGGATATTATGTGTTCTGAAGAGATTTGTTGTGCTGGCCCTGCTTTTTCTGTGCTGGCCCTGTTTTTTTTCTGTGCTGGCCATGATTTTTCTGTGCTGGTCAGCCATTCTTGTGCTGGTCAGCTTTTTTCTGTTTTGACAGCATCGTCCCGGCCACTTGCCGAAGCACGCAACGATGACAACGCGAAAGGACAGCCCAGAGGCGAGTATTCACGTCTCGTGCATTCTATTCGGTTGGTCGCGTAACCTTCCATTACAATGTGTAGCGCACTCTTTGTCTCGCGATAGTGCTAGCGGGCTCTACTTTCTTTATGGTCAAATTACAGAGGAAGGCAAGGGGTGGGGGAAATGCAGGGTCAGCAACTTCAGTCTCGCAGAACGATACCGCTGGTAGCAGATATAGTCAAGCAAGGCTAGAATTCATCTCTTTTGCTGTTTATTTAGTAAATGTCCGCACAAAGGTGGGCAGAGCGTAATCCACACCACAGTCCGTTTAGCAAGACCTATTAGGGCGGCAAAATGAACAATACTGACACACATAGCTAGTAGCAAGTCAGCAACTTGCATCGTATCCTGGCGCACCTAACTCGCCCCAGCGAGCACACCATAGCTGGATAGGTTTACAAGGTGAGGTTTATACTAGCCATTCGTGCTCTTTTGTGTGTTGATTTGATCCGTGGCTATCAAGCGCAATCCTCGCAGCCCTAAAAGGAGTCCCCGCCTAATCTGGACCTGAATTTACGCATGTACCCGCCAGAGCTAGTACAAGATTCTAGTCGGGATTTTATCTCTCACTGGTGCAGCGACACCTCATGTACTGATGTAACTTAAGATCAATGGGAAATTGCCGCCATGAAGCATGCACGAGTTGCTCGTTTACAGTGGCAAATGGAAGATTGAAAGCGAGCAGAATGACCTAAACCGCTATATTGCTGGGTAGTAGTAGTAGTATATCTCCATTTGCACAGCATTTTGCTGCGCGAAGCGGGGGTTGGACGGAGTTATGAAGGATACCAATAGCAATTGCTAGCTGCATTCTGGTATCACTACGTCGATGTCGCGAATCCCATGCTCTACACAAAAATGTATTAAGTCAGTACAATCGGCATCTATGCAAAACCTTTCCAGATCTTGCAACCTTTCAGCATTTATTGGTCCCACCTTTCCAGATTAGGCGGGTAATTATTGCTAACATATGCAGATGATTGATATGCAATTCGATAGTCTTTGCTGGTTTGTCCTAGCTATCCAATGCGTTTATTCATCACAATCATGTGCACAATGCTGCTCTGTCCATGAAACCCTTTGTGTGCCAGGACGCGATTTGATGTGTTAGTCTAATCTGTTTGTGTGTTCTTATCAGTTTCTCATGCGTAAACTCGGGTTCAGATTATTAACCCTTTCGTTACCATAAAAATACATTAGGTACTATTTTGCAAAAGATGGTTCAAAAATTGAATATTGATTGGACGCCATAGTGGAACCAGGATATTGGCTGGGCTCTCACCGTGTTTTGAAACGACCGCAACATTGATATTCCGGGCCTTTCTGGCTACAGTGCGTGATTTTTAACAAAACACAATCGAGAAGAAGCTGGCAATCTCAGCACTCAGCATTGTGTCTCCTGAGGTACCCGCAAGATCTTCGAATGAGGGGCGGTCCGCTCCCAGAACCAAGACAAGTGTGATCTCCATGCGTGCGCCTTTACTGTGAGGATCGTGCAGCCGTATAACAAGCCGACATGCAGACAGCGCATCGTGCTAGCACGTGACGGGGGTGAGTCGTCTGGTGTACTTACTAACGTACGTTTGTTCACGCAAATGTAAGTCCCAGATAAAGAGCTCATATTCTATGCAGGTGCACGAAGGGTGCCAACGATCATCTACATGACGGGCGTCAGCCTGCATGGCGTGCAATATTGGCTGTCCAAGCCCGCAGCGACACAGAACAAGCCCAAGCTCACATGCCACCTGAAGGGTGAGACCTGGTGCTTACTGCATTCGCGTGATGGCGTTGTTCTCGGCGGACTATTTATCGTCGCTTTGCCTGTTGAAGGGCACGTGGTGACGACTTGGGGTCGCGACCAGCGATTCATTCCTGCTCTTCCTAGTGTAACGTGCACTCCACGGCCTTGTTTCACTGGTAGATGGTGGCCGCTCGTCTCGGGCTCCATGTTCGGGTTCCACGTGCACTAGCTTAGTAGGTAAGTTTCCTCATATTGACGGCTTCATCAAGACCAATATGCTATCTACACGGTGCCAACCAAAAAATAAATGCGAGTTGCTCTTCTTACTACGTGTTCAAGCTGACTGTGTTGTAGATTCATTGAGTCATTGCTTGTAGATAGGATCCAGAGCTACACCCGAAATATTACAAAGTCATACAAAACGGCATATATTTGATCCATACGTGTCGATAGGTGCATGCACGCCCTTTGGGCGAGCTCCACGACTAACATGGCAATTGGAACGCTAAGATGCCGCGATGGAAGAAGGAAGCATTTCCGGAGGGTCCGTTAAAATGACAGCGAACCAACTTCACATCCCAAGGCGTCAGCGAACCCCCCTTCCCGAAAGGTATGCTGTGCTACGCGAATAGTACGGTTGATGTAAGCTAACGCACAAGCTGTTTAGACAAAAAATGTAGCTTTTAAGGATGTTTGGGCAGTGCTGTATCGCGCGGGATGGACCGCTAAACGCCCCAACGAACGGAGCCTAGATCTGCGTTACCGATACGCGCGACCTGGTGGTGATCCTAATGGAAAAGAAGGTGATGACGTTTTGTTGGGAGAGCAAGCTGTTACGAATTATTATCGGCAGATGTACTGCGTGGAGAATAGTGCCGATATTGTTGGAAAAGATTGTGGAGGCGGTGACCAACGAGCTGATGATTTTCGTCCTGGACAGCTTGATGACCCAAACGAGGATGCAGATCGGAAAGCTTGGATATCCGTTGTGGGCGCTGCCATCGCAATATACAGCTCAGGGGGCCACGATCTTCCGGTACCGGAAACGTCTGTTGACGAGAGCGATAGCGGCTCAAGGCGCTGTCCAGGTGTTGAGGCTCATGCTACAGCAACGCTGTGTACTGTCTGCAAAGAGGAGTACTCTAGGGGCAAAGAAGTGCACAACTTGTGGTGTCTATTTACACCACTTCTGCTCGCACGATGTGTGCGCGAGGCTGGGTATCTGCGGCCCGGATGGACTTCCGTTGACCGATTCTGGCGACGCCGCACACTGTAGTTCACAGTGTTACAAAACGGTAACTCATCCGGCTTCAATCCCACCAGTACGACTACCAGTTGGTACTGCGGCGTGGGGTTCGACCACTACTAATGCGGTAGATCCACAATCGCCAGCAAGTTTGAGAGCGGCATCTCACTCTAGTGTCAGGCCTAAGAAGGCAGTAACGACGAAGAAAGCTGGGGCAAGCATCAATTCACAAGCAAATACCAGTAAAACGAGCGCCAACTCGTATTCCACAGGCTCTCTACCGAACGCAGCGCCGACAAAGGCCACGTCTAAGCCTCGGGTCGGGAAGGAAAAGGCTCAACAAGCTCCATGCAAGCCGAAGGTAAAGAAAACGACGACGACAAACGCCGCCGCTTTGCAAAATGAACTTTCACGCCGATTGCAAGCCACAGCCAGGAATTTCGTTAGTGCGACAGTAGCATTCGCTCCTCCAAATGAAGATTGGATGGACCCCGAACAGTACTCGAGTGTCGGCGCTGCCTTTTTAGTTGGTGTTGTGACACGTTTCGCTATTACCAGCGCAAAAATGCTGACAATGTGTGCGTGCCGACAACACTGTTTGAAATTCGGTGGATTAATACTGTATTCCAGACGAAGAAACACGTCCATCAAGTTGATGAAAGCATAATTGCTCGAGGTGTACGACATTATGTCTCGATGCAAAAAAACAGCGTGGAGTTCGGTGTATCCTGGAGTGATTTATGTAATATGATTCCCAAGTTCACAGATATTCCTACGCTGACGGAGGAGTGTGAAGAAATTGACGATGCAGATTATCGTGAGTGGTCTTCGTTTCGGAGTCATTGAGAGCTGAACATCGATTTGTGTCCTGGAGAGGTAGAAGCTGTAGAAGCCCTAACGTTCTCGCCAACGGCATCACTTGATCAGGTTCCAGGCCTTTTCACTCACCCAGACGGAAGTACAACAGCCAAATTACATCATCGTCTTCACTTCCCAGTTCAAATTGACTTTGAGATGTTGTGATGGTCTGCTAGTCTTCGTCCGCCACTTGAACCACCTGGAAACGCTGCTCACTACGTTTGCGTCGGAGATAGTTTGCGTCGGAGAGGGAGATAAAAGAGACCTTCACATGGCAAATTAGAAGCGGGTTCCCACGTTGGTTCCTCGTAACCAACCCATTTCACCAGGAATTCGTGCACCAGCCGCTCAGTACTTGTCGAGAGTGGTGTTGTGTCGTCGATAATGGTCTCAACCTCGTATTCAGCAGCAAGATGGTCTGGGAACCAGCTGCCTTCGGGTAGTAACTCCTCATCGAAATGTAGTCGGGGGGGGGGGTTCGGAGATGTCGGGCGCTAGACGAGTTGTCGGTCGACTTTGAATTCATTCACGGGCTTCAGTCTTGATACATGAACCACTGGGTGGAACCCGTAACCACTTCGGTCCTATAACTCGAGTACGTACGCATGTTCTTCCACTTTCTTCTTGATTCGGAAGGGCCGTGCCATCGATGGGCGAGCTTCTTCGTGAGCCCCGGTCTAATTCTCTCCATATATAGTCAAACTCTGCTACCCACCTCGATGAGTGATTTGGGTGATCTCGCGACGTCGTTTGAGTCATCAGCCTATTCTTGGGATCCCGCTGGCGTGTCAATCGGGCTCGTTTGAGTTGTAGTGACGCGCTCTTGTCGATTCAGAGCACCGTTGTGCTCTTTTGCTCGTCTTGCCTTCTCTGTTGCTTGGTATTACTTGACCATTTCTAGTGCTATCTCTTGTTACCGATTAATTTCGCGTCGCCATGCCAGCGCGTCGGACTACTTTGTCGTTCCTCGTCGTAGTGGCTACATCATGGCTCGGAGGGTTGAGCGTGCATCCCAGCAGTGGACTAAGTAAAAGGGTGTTTCGTTTCGAGTTGTGTAGTGTGCTTATTTAGCTCACTACTTTAGCTTACACGTGTGCGCGACGTGTAGAAGGAAGCGTAGGTTTATTTATATTATATTAAGTATACGTAACCTTCTAAGTATAGTTAACCTAAATAAAGAAGTATTAATAACCCTTTTTGGTAGAAATGAGAACTGAATTTGAATGTTAATTTTGGTCTTGCCACCTAAAACTGATATCTATAAAGAGAGGATCTACCAACGACTGGTTGACAAAATCTCTGTCCTAATGCATGCTCCTAATTTGCAGATATTTATTGCTTTCTGCCAATAGTAGTGCTTCCTACTATGAATGGTGGCCACACTGCATGTGGCCCACCCGAATGTATCCATCACTGCGTGTTGCACTAATGTGGAGGTTGCCGGAATGTGTAGCCCCGCTACACCATCCCCCCGTTAGGACTTGATGTGCCGGTCTCGACAAATCAATTCAAAGACTTCTTCGGAGAGGATACTTCGTGCTCATTCAGAATGAGCACGCCAACGACACAAGCCGCCAGCACGCCTACTGCATCTGCAGCAGGGAGCATTGGCGTCGCTTCCTCAGCGACGACTGGAAGCTCTCTGGCTTCAACGTCCGTCGTCACTTCAACTGTGACGACGCCACGCTCTCCCAAGCGAACGATGTCGCTTCGGGACTACAAGAAGACGCGCGACAACATGGTGCTTGCCCGCGATGAGCTCGAACCTCTTTTCGATGTCGGCAGCGATGCCGACATGGAGGACGGAGAGGAAGAAGGCGAGGTTCCCTCGTCTTCAACACGTGTGGACCCAAGTGTGGGATCCCGTCGTCCTCGTGAGGACGACTCGGACGCTTCGGGCTCGAAGCGTTCGCGCAGCGGCAGCGACAGACCGCTCGCTG
>BSXT01001424.1:0-11807 GCA_030267785.1 Phytophthora fragariaefolia
CGTAGCTCGTGGCTAGGGGTGCTGGGCTTTGTGGGTTAGCCTAAAGGAAACCACGGCGCACAAGGGGAAACGATCAGCCCGAGGAACGGGTGTGGAGTAGGGCCTTCGGGTTCTTAACCTTACCCGACAAGCCTACCGAGATATCGTGACCCGGAGGGTGTTGTCGAGGGTGTGTGCCTTTGTACATTTGTGCAAAACGCTGGCGTGTCCCAACATGCCGCGGCCCGGGACTGGCGTGATGTTGTGGTTACTGCAGGCTAGCCTTTTAACGAGTAACAAAGGAGAAAAGAAAAGGAAAAGGAGAAGAAGAAGAAGAAAAAAAAGAACAAGAAAATGGCGAAGGGATCAAGTTCAGCGGTACCAACTACGCCGATGAAGTTCGGCGGAACGCGTGGTAACAACTCGGGCACGGCCCTGGTCACGCCGCAGCTCGATTCAATTGCTGAGCGGTCTGTCAGCTTCAACGACAACGCGATGACTGGATCCGACGCCAAGGATGACGAAGACCTCAATGAAGGCAACTATAACCTGGAGTAGAAGGCGCCAGCACCAATGGCGGTGACGCCGGACACTCCAGAAGATGCAGTGATGTTTGCGGGACGAAGTGGAGGGGTTCGCGCCATGTCACGAAATCTCGTGGACGAATTTAATGAAGATGATGGCCCAGAACCGGCCTATGAAGACTTTGAAGATGATGGCGACAACCCAAAATCGCCTATAGTGACGACCCAAGTCACTGAACAAGCCACTGGCAACCGGCCGCCTCTCAATGGAGACACGCCGGCAGCCAACAAGGTGCTCGGAAAGTGCTATGAAGATATCAAGTCAAGTGACTGGGGTGAATTGATTCGTAAAGCAGTGTGGACTGAACTGAGCAATGAGCTCGCGTGGCCCGTTAATTCTACGACAATTGAGCAAGTAGCGAAGGATACGGTCGCTTTCTTACAGGCCATGGGGCTAAAAGGGACCGAGTATCCATCGCCGGCGACTCTAGAATGCTGGATTTCTGCGGAAGCAGGTGCCGAGTTATGGAAGTGGAAGAAGAGACTCCGTTCGGCCTTCGAGATGGCTAAGTTCTCCTCCAGGCGGCAAAAGAGCAACAGTTCAGCAGGAGTGGTCACTGACCCCGCGCAGGTACCGCTGCTACAGACGACAAAGAAGATCGAACAAGGAAATCTGAAGCCGGCGACAACTGGCGGAGTGTCTAGCACAACTGCCGGACGCTCGCCGTATTTTCAGGACTCTCACATGGTGACATCACGCTTTGCAAAGCGCCAGGAACGAGCTGATCGTGCTGCCGACAACTCAAAAGCTACGGAAAACACTCCTCGAGGCACTGGAAGGAGCATGCGCCGACGGTACCAGGCCGACGATGACTCATCCAGTGAAGATGAAGGTTATGACGGTGATGGAGGCGTGCAAAGAACGAATATATGCGTCAAATCCGAGAATTAACCGACTCTGAGCAGTCGAACGCGACGCCAAGGATTGAGGTGGCGACGCATCGACCACTCGGACAGATCAAGCCGTTCTCGGGACGAAGAAATAAGAGTGAGAACTCGATGCAGTGGCTGCGATCTTTCATCTACGAGATGAAGGGGACTCGTGCGCCACCGAGTGAGTGGTGAATGCCTTTTGAACTGAGGCATCGTGACGGAGCTCTGCACTGGCACAGACACTGCCGAAGAAAACCAAACGACAGTGGAGTGCGCTCAGCGAAGCATTCATCAAGTGCTATTGCTCCCAGTTTAACCGGTCAGCAGAGAGTCGCTACTATTCGGCAAAGCGAGAAGACAAGGAGCATGTCTGTGACTACCTCAACCGCTTAAATGGATACGCCCGAAATGCCGGCATTCAGTTCGATAGCGGACGTCGCAAGGCGCGCGACCATGTCCGACGATTTTTGGAGACTTGCGGTGACCGTGGTCTCGAGCGTCGACTGTGTCATGTGCGCGTCAGAGATATTCACGAGCTGGAGGAAATGATTACCGACATCTTGAGGATTGAGGAGCGAAGCAGCACTCGCGACAACTCGCACCAACCCTCTAGAAGTCGCGATCACCCACGCCGACATGAAGACAGACGCCACGACGACTCACGGGACAACTATTACAAGAAGGACCGACGAGACCGAGACAATGATCGACGCCGTGACGACTCACGAAATACGCCAAGCATTTCCTTGGCAGAGGCCTCAATGCGGACATGCTAGCCGAATTACACTGTCGGGACGGTCGCACAACTCTGAATGAGTTTGCAAGTGCGCGTGCAAGCGACCGCAGTGATCGAAGTAGTGACGATGGCAGCGAAGGGGGCTCCGACGACTCGGGGCGCTCGTACGAAGAGTGGGGAGACGAGTTATCCCCAGACGCAAACGGACCATATCTCGCCGCAGCCAATGAAAGCGAACGCCGAGCCGCCGCTGAGGGTACCTATGCCCGCACCGATAACAAGCAACACCGGGGTGACCGACTCAACCGCAACTTCAACCGGAATTCTCCTCCCGATGACCGACCACTAGGCAGCGACAACCGTTCACGACAATATGGACCCTGCGCTGCATGTGGCAGCCCATACCACTCCGTACATTTCTGCAAGAGGCGCTGCAAATTGTGCAAACAAGTGCACGATGCTGGCGAGTGCGAAGTCTTCCAAGAAATCGCCAACCTCGTCCGCACCAAGATGGAGAAGAAGGACTTGAGTCCAGAGCTCCAGTCAGTACTCTACAACGACCATTTAAACTAGGCAGCCCGCCAACTGAAACTGGGTTGGTCCCTATCGGGCTGCCACAGTTAGCCGTACCTGCGATTGAGGCGGAATGCATTTTCGCTTTCGTGGGTAAGTGCGAATGGCCGAATGATGGAGATGATATTAGTGTGAATACGACGGAAACGGAACAGGAGAGAGGCACATGCCTCGGTGGAGGTGAGAGAAATAAAGAAACCCAAGAAGAAGTCAAAGAAGAAGGTCCCGACAACTGGATCTTGAGTGCTCGCCAAGAGGAGGAACCACGCCGAGAACTCGCCAAGGAAGTACAACTACTGCCAGGCGAGCGCTTGGGATGGTGGTCGGAGCAGAAATTCGACCGACGAGTCAGAATGAGGATGCTGGTAAACGGAGCCGTAAACATCACGAGAACTCGGATTTTGCTCGACACAGGAGCTAATGTCAGCGTCATTTCGGAGAAATATGCGAGAAAATTGCGTTTGCGGGAGATCTTAGGACACGGACGATGCATGAAAGTCCAAGGGATCACGAAGGGAAAGACCACGACAACTCGCCGAGCCTCGGTCAAGATCACTTTGGGCTGGGAACGAGTTTACATTTTCGAATTATGGATCATGGATCACAACGCGGGAGTTGACGTGGTCCTCGGCACGGATTTTATGATCCCCGCTGGGGTTCGACTGGATTTGTTCCCGGCGAACGCCAAACTTCCCGACGAAGTCATGATTCCTTTGATCAAGACAATGAGTATGCTCGACGAGCCAGAAGTACCGCAGACTGACTAATGACCGACAGAATCAATGGCAATTCCAGGTCGAGAATGGCAAGAGTTCAAGTTGCGGCGGAATAAACCACCAACGACAACTCACGAACTATGGATACGACGAACTGAGAAGTTAATTCTTTCGGTAACGAGGTTTCACAAGGGCAGACCCACGCGGGTCCGCTTGACGAACTTGACAGATAGGCTGGTGTTGTGTCCAACTCATCTGGCTATTGTCGCGTGGGTACCGATAGGAACCCTCCCAAAGCAAGTGGGATACGTGCGACTTGACGCCAAGAAGTACTCGGAGTGGCAGGTCCTCGCGTATGAGGCCGTTCGCGACAAAACACTCTTCCGTCGTGAACGTGAATTGTACAAGGATTAGCTGGCCGCCTAGCCCCCGGCAGTGGATCGCCCATCCTACACACGCCCCAAGCAGATACTACGCAGATATCTCGACAACTCAGATAGCGATTCCGGCGGCACGATAGCGGACGAGGAAGCCGAGGATTCATCAGTGGATAAAGTCCCGGCTGGATCACATGAGGTTCATGAAGGCATCGTGTCCGTGGCCATTTCGGGCCCACCAACGGCAGGAGAGGTCAAAACAGCACATTCAGGAAATGCTACACGCAAAGCCAGAGGAACGGTTCATGAAGCCGTGGTTTCGGAAGCTATGACGACCAGTGAACCACCAAGCTGCTCACCAGGCGTGCCGATAGAGGTCGCAACGACAATTGAGGCCTCTCCCGACAACTCAATCGACGTTCTGGAACAAACATTTGTCTCGGTAGTACGCGTGCTTACTGCAGAAGGCACTGACAGGGGTGACGATAACTCATATGAGCATGTTGCTGCTGAATTTGAACTCGAAGATTACGCAACTAGCCTTCTTGCCCGATTTGACAGAGCCAGCTGAGACCAAGCTGGATTACACGGCAAATAATGTCAGGAACCCCGAGTTGTCGGCAGAACAACAAGCTAGCTTGATCGCAGTACTGAAGAATCATGATAAAAAAATGATCGCTAGCGGCAACGCGCTGCCTCCACCGGCTTACGTTATCGTTTGCGACATCGATGTCGGGGGACATGCGCCGATCAAGCAACGCGCGCGCCGAATCCCACTCCGACAACTGAAAAAGCTGTATGAACTGCTCAAGGGGCTACTCAAGGCAGGACTTATCGCATTTTCCGACAGCCCGTGGGCATACCCGATAGTCATTGTATTGAAGCAGAACGGTCTCGACATCAGGCTATACATCGACTATAAGTTGATAAACGCAGTGACGATGATAATGGAATACGCAATGCCACTTGTCGACGACCTACTCACGGACCTCGAGGCATATTTGTGGTTCTGCTCGCTTGATGCTGCAAGCGGATTTTGGGCCATCATGATGACAATGCGGGCACGTAACATTTCTGCATTTGTGTGCCCACTCGGTCATTTTGATTGGCTACACATGCCCTTTGGCCTCAAGAATGTGCCGATGATTTATCAGTGCATGATTGACAACGCTCTCTGGGGCTTTGTGCAACCCAAGGGTGGCTGGCGAGTTTTGGCGGACCGGATGCAGGCTGCGGAAGAACGTGCCGATAAGTCACGACAACTCAGGAACGAAGCATCGATGCATTGGTCAGCGACTCCACAGAACGTCCGGACAAAATTCGATGCAGCCCACGAAGACTCGGTCTTAGCGGACCCAGTGTCACAACTAATTAATAGCCCGGATGCTGACATGTTTACCACCAGCGAAGCCGATATATCAACTCTCGTCCCAGTCTTTGACCGGCGATCTTTCGTTGACGACATCTGCTTCGGTGGCAAAACATTTAACGAATGCCCGGCAACACTGGATAAACTGCTGAGTCGTTTTGAGGAATGCCGAATCAGTATCAGCCTCTCCAAGTCCATTTTTGCGCAGTCACGAGTAGATTTCCTGTCCCACGATATCTCACGGGACGGCATGCGAGCCAAGTCAAAGAAGCTAACTGCGATCAGCCAAGCTCCGATTTCCGAAAACCAAGAAGGGCGTTCAATCTTCCCTCGTTGCAATTAATTACTACAGCCGCTTCATTCAAGATTTCGCTGCATACGGTGCTGCGCTCTACCAGCTCAAAGATGATGATTTCAAACCAGGGGGTGACTTATCGATAGCTCGGCGAAGTTTCGCTGCGCTTCAACGAAAAGTCGCCAATGCTCCTATCCTACGGCATTTTGACGAGTCTAAGGACGTACACCTGATGTTGTTTGCGAACGAATGGGCACTCAGTACGACACTTCTCCAACTGCATGACGACAAGTTACACCCAGTGTGATTCTGCGGCCGCGTCCTTAAGGACTCAGAACTCAACTATCACCCCGCCGAGAAAGAAGTACTGGTCTTGCTACTATTGCTAAAAATGTGCTACACGCAACTCGCGGGCCAACAACTGAAGGTATACACCCGCTTCTCAACTCTCGACTGGCTACAAGTCGAAATCGCTGTTTGGCAGGGCATCCCAGTTCGCGGTACTGCTTTCGCCATGGCATTTGGCGGTACAACGAGTCTAAGAAAAAGATTGCGCCTTCACGCAACTGCTCCATGCCACGGTAACCAACGTTGTCGACTTGGATGAAGCACTAGCACCTGTGGCGCCACCAAAGCAAGGGTCGCCGACAACTCGGCTGGACCCCAGCTTGCTATACGCACGCATACCGATATCTCATGACGGCTTTGTGGTCTCCTTTGATGGGTCAGCACCCCCCCCCCGAAATTTGGGGGCTGCAGCAGCTGTTCCTGGATTGTGTGGCGACTTCCCGACTGGAAAATAGTGAATGCTGCGAGTTGCGTACCTCGAGACCACCACGGTAAACCTCGCCGAGTACACTGGCATGAATAATGGTGTACTCGCAGCGCTTGAACTTGGCGCCGACAGCTTAATTATCGTGGGGGACTCGAGGCTTGCAATACAACAATCCCTAGGGGTGATCGCGTGTCGAAAGGAGCCGCTAATGACCATGCTTATCCGACACAGAGAACTGACAGCACGACACCGATCAGTAAAATATCTTCACGTAGTACGTGAATATAACGCTGCCGCAGACACACTTGCGGGAGAAGCCCTGGAAGCCAAAGTCTCAAAAGTTGTGCTAAGTGAAGAGCGGATGAAAGAACTATCGGGGCTCAATCGCATTCAAGAAGTCATTATGAGTCGTCGGCAGAAGAACAAAAAGTAAATCAACCCGAGTCAAAGAATCTTGTTTAAATTGTAAACGGAAACACTTCCTGGCCACGTAAAACCTTCGCCGATTTTGTCCAAGACGAACCAGTCGCCATCTCAGTGATGACTAGATACCAGAAGAAATCAAGGAAGAAACGTGTCAGATTTGCCGATGTGCGTCCCAGTGGTTCAAACGAAGACTTAGCCGAATATGATAGACATCCCGACAACTCAAGCGAAGAAGACCAAGCACCAGAAGATAACGGAACCATTCTGACAAGTCCCGACAGCTCAAATGAAGAATCTCAAACGCTACCAACAATACCAAACGCCGAAGATATCGACCCGGTTGCAGTTCAAAATGAACGACGCCGGCGGATAGCCAATGCCCAAGAAGAAGAGTTGAAATGGGCAAACTTGAAAGCGGTCTTACGAGGCAACTCAGCGAAACTGGGATACAAAGCAGCACGAGACGCTTGGAAAGTAATGGACCCGTTCGTGCTGTCAGAGGATGAAGTGCTCTACTATGAAGGAACGAGTCGTCGGAAGAGAAATGACGAGCAAGCCGAGATCGCGCTGCGTCTAGTGGTACCAACCACGATGATTCAAGAAGTCTTACAGAATTGTCACGACTCGCTGGAAGGAGGCCACCAAGGCGTGGTGCGCACATACCAACGGGTCAAGTTGGATTATTTTTGGATCGGGTTATATGCAGATGTCGAGAAGCACGTGAGATCATGTCCGGACTGCAGTTCAAGCAAAAGCAGACCTCATCTGCGAGGCACTCACCGGGGAACATACTGGCCGAGCTCCCGTTCCAGCTGGTGTCTATGGACTTTGTTATACCCCTGCCGACCACTCGGCGAGGGAACTCGGCGCTGTTGCTGTTTCAGTGCTCTTTCACAGGATTCGTAATTGCGAATGCTATGTCCAACACCGACGCTCTCAGAGTCGCCCAAGCTTTCGAAGCGTGTGTATACCGACGATTCGGCGCTCCATCGCTGATCAGGTACGACTGCGACCCAAGATTTATGAGTGAAGTATTCCAAGCATTCGCCGAAATGATGCAGTCGAAGTCCAGAGCAACACTGAGTAATCGCCCCCAGGCGAACGGGCAACAAGAGCGTTCAGTAAAGACGGTGATCCAATCTATGCGAGTTTACGCCGAAGACCCACTACAACAAGACTGGGACGAGATCGTCGAGCGACTCGTCTTCGTCACCAACACCTCTATGGATACAACTCGAAGAGAGACACCCTTTTACCTGGTTTACGGCTGGGACGCGCGGTCAACACGACGAGCCATGACATCGTCATTACGGCGAGGAACAGCGAAACAGTCCGACGCGCTGGCTTGGAGACGCGAAGTCAATCGACAACAAGAAATAGCACTAGAAATGGCCAAGGAATATCAAGCCACTGAGAAAGCAAGACGAGCGAAAGAGCACAACGATACTCTGAGTCGACAGGAACGTGCCACGATGACTCAAACAAGCCCAAGTGGCACACCAACAGAACCACACGAACAATCCGAAGACTCAAACGACGTTACGAGATCACCCAAACCACTCTTCGAGGTGGGCAGCAGAGCCTGGCTATATATGGAGAGAGTGAAGGCAGGACTCACAAAGAAGCTTGCCCACCGATGGCACGGCCCTTTCCGAATCAAGAAAAAAGTAGAAGAATACGCGTACGAGCTCGAGTTACCAGACCGAAGTGGCTATCGTTTTCACCCAGTGGTTCACGTATCGAGACTGAAGTCTGGGAATGAGTTCCAGAGTCGACCGACAACTCGTCTTGCGCTCGACATCTCAGAACAAACACGACTGGACTTTGACGAAGAATGACTGCCTGAAGATAGCTGGGAACCAGACCAACTTGCGGGCGAATACGAAGTTGAGACCAGCCTCGACGATAAAACGCCACTTTCGACAAGTACTGAACGACCGGTGCGCGAATTCCTGGTGAAATGGGTTGGTTACGATGAACCAACGTGGGAACCCGCTTCTAATTTGTCATGTGGAGGCTTGCTTTACGACTACCTGCGACTCAAACGCAGTGAGCAGCGTTTCCAGATGGTTCAAGTGGCGGACGAAGATTAACAAACTATCACAACACCTCAAAGTCAATTTGAACTGCGCCTGGGGCTATGCAGCCCTGGAAGTGCAGACGAAGGAAGCTACTGCAGAACGAAAAGTGCATGATTTTATTAAAATTAAAGTGTGTCTCGTCAAGAAATTAAAGTTAACGTGAACGAGCGAACTATTCCAAGCTGCTACAACAGAAACCAACAAGGAACCCTTCAGCTTGATCATGAGACAAGAAACAGCGATGACTACCCCACGAGATCAAATCTCAGTGACGCCATCCGAATTGGCGGTAGCAGCTTGAACAAGCAGCTGCAGCTGAACATCACTTGCCGGAGCAGGAAGCGAGGAACGAACTGGATCTGTAGGCAGGAGAGGAACGTCCGGCGCAGACTCATCCGGCGAAGATGGAACTGGCGGAACTTGCAGTCAGCTTGTAGAAATCTCATGCGGGCCCAGAGATGGGTCCAATACAACTTGGTCACGTACCATGTCACGAGAGTATCCAACCGGAACGAACAGTGGGAACGAAGGATTACACGGCACAAACGTCGTGTTGTAGGGGTGTTGAGAAGGCACATCAACCCAACCGCTACGCCACGGCTCTTTCCCTTCCAATGCCGGCAGCTCACTAAGTCAATCCGTAGTCCTTGGAGTCCATTCGAGAGGTTCCAATGAAAACCCAGGCATCGACGGCTCAATCATCAGCTCGATATCCACGTCAGGAAATCGATCTCTACGACACCACTCCCACAAAGTACAGACCAATTTCTGCCGAAGCCGGTCGCTGCGTTGAGTTCGCTCACGCACATAAGCCATCCAGCGTTCCTTGGCAGCATCTACGCTGACCTGGAGAGATGGACGAGAAGCTTCGTCGAACGACTCCTTAACCGCACGATAAGCCACCTCGAAATACAACTCGACGGCACGAGCTGGGATCCAATAAGCGTTCGCCTACGGACGCTCGTTCCGCCAACACATCATTCGCTAAGAGCAAACGCATGAGGGCCCGAAAACGGATTGACGAGATTCAATAGGATATCGAAGAAGCTGAGAAGAAGCAGTCGGTAGCAAGTGCCGATATGCTGCGTGTGATATTGGTACTTCAGAAAGACAGTGAACGTCGGGCTGAACTAGAAGAGAATCGACGTAGGGCCGATCGGGCAGAACGCCTCGAGGCTGAACGGTGAGAGCGTCTAGAACGCGAACAAATAAGCCGTGACGAGGCACAAGCAGCCGAGAAACGTAGACAAGAAGCCCTAGACGCAGCCCGTGAGCTGCGAGAAGAGCAACGCAGATATGAAGCCCCTAAGGAGACCCGCCGTGACAGCGAACGAGAAGAGAACAAGAGAAGATTCGACGAGAGAATCGCTCTGGATCGCAGCGAGGCCCAACAACGCCACGAGCAGATGATGATGGTACTATCAGCCTTCAGAAGAAGTGACGTGAAACCCGGCGAGGCGTAATGAGTGTGGTGATTGAATTCTAACAAGTTATACGTTGTCTTCTCTTGCGTACATCCACGTCGTTCGAATTTCGCTTACCTCGACAGTTCGATCACGATAGTTAGCTAGTCTGAACAAATTGTCCAAACGCAATTTTCTCTTCTCCTTGTCATAAGGCAGCGGGTGGAGAAGCCGTCTGTAGACCTCGATGGAGCCCATTCCCCACTCCGCTGCCTGCCTAACGAAGGTTATGGCACCCGACTTTTCTTGCGCAACCTCACGCACGGATGACACGAGTCTGGCGAGATCGCCTTCTTTCAACGGCGTCATTATCTTGCCGACCATGTCGTCGACGTGGGTCAGGGTTCAGTACCGGATCTAATAGACGCTCGCGGAACTCCAAGTTGGTGTCGGAGTCGTTCCAGCTACCAGGGCAATTATGTTTACTCCACACAATATGCCCGTCGGCAGCGAAACACAGTGTTCCTGTCACGAACACCGCGTGAAGCCAACCGTTGTAATGGGAATTTTGAATGTCCCGTTGAGGGGGTTCCTGCACCTACATTAACCACACACCAGACGAAAGTATCCAAAACAGCGTAATCAAAATTTAGTTTACTGTTAGGCACATACACACAAGTTCCCACGGACGCACTGTCTTGCTCGGTAATTTTTCTAATCGATAAAGCCCCACGTAAAGGGCAAGAGTGGGGAACGAGCTGCCGTAAGTCGAGCCAAGGACTGTTGACGAGTAAGGGTAGGCCATACCATCCGCGCAGGCGAGAATCCTGCAAACGCGGTCTTCAGGGCTTCTTCGGCGTCTGTCAACACCCGACTAAGGGTGGAATGAGGCACGCCAAATACCGAGCAGAGCGACTGTGCTGCATTGAGCCCACGTAGAAAGCCAGAAGAAGCCCCAGCACCTGGTGATGGTGCCGAAGCTTTCTCGGTCGCCCTCCCTTAGGCGTATACTGCGGAATATTGTAGAAACCCGAAAAGCGTTGAAGAAGCCGCTCGAACGGCCGCCTACATACCATTCGTTAGAAACAACACGCCTTGTCTTCGTCGTGAGGGGCCTTTTCGACGCACCGACATAGACTCGTAACACAAAGGAAGTTTTCATCCATTCCGAAGTTCCAGATATACATCCACGGGGCGGCGCCAGGTGCAGGAAGACACGACACAGTGAGGTAGTGTCTAATGCGCACTATTCTCGCGTGTTCCACGCTCTTCAACTCCTCCTTTGTAACAGGCCTAGAGTATGCCCGTCACTGGCTTACACGTAGCGGTAGAGGAAGCGTCCCGTTCTCAGTTAGACTGCGAACCAAGTATTAATTCCAGTGTAAATTCAACTCTGATTTATTATTAGACAAGGGCGCGGGCGCTTAGGACTAATGTGAACCACTCAAATACAGGTCAACAGCTGATTGGATGAAAGTGGGATCTGGCTCCCCTACGTTTCAGCCAATCAGATAGAGCCAACTCAGCACACGCTAGCCGTGTGCTGTCTGTACCTACTTATGTAATGCATGTAAGGGTGTCTGATGACACATGTAAAAACGGAGGGCCCATTACATCACC
>BSXT01001426.1:0-16000 GCA_030267785.1 Phytophthora fragariaefolia
GCACTTTTCCAACTCACTATTAGTGAGCTGGAAGAGTGTATGGTAGCACTTGAACATAGGAAGTCACTTGTTTGTTGTTTGTAGAGATGCCCGAGCTCACGTCTTGAAAGCACTCCGATGATGGTTGCTAAGGTGTCCGAGATTTGCTCTCGAGATCACCAAGATGCGATTCCACCTTACTTGGCCAGAGCAGGTTGTGTTTATTCTCTGTTGATTCCGGAATGAGCCTAGCGCTCATTGACTGCTCCATACTCTAACACTGTCTTTACATGTATTCCTAGGTCTCGATGGTTCACTACGCTGGTTGCTCATAAAGAGCACCGCCCCTTCGGCTGACTGCAGCTAATGTTGCTGAAACCGCACCACTTTGACGCCACTGCAATATTTACAGTAACAAGTCTTCTATGGTATTTCGATCAGCTCGCGAGATTCCACGAGAATATCGTGACAGCTGCTATGACATCAGCCCCCGGGAGGTCTAGGTTAAAGACATGTGTGAGACGTTCAATACAAACAGAAAGCTAAAACTAAAAATGTGACGCGGTGGGTTGGGCGCAGCAACGCGTGTCTTCTAAAAATGACTTGGGAATTGTATTTACGGAAGAAAAAGTATGCGCACAACAGCGACACAAACGCCGACTCCTTATCATGAAACCATTTTCAAGATGGGTAGATGAGATCATAACGAATAAGCAAGGGTATAAACTCTATAGTACTTTTCAAACGGTCGATGCTATGGCAAATGCTGTCTATGAATCAGTTCCCTTTCATCACCCCCTGGGTCTCCTATCTCGCCCCCCGTGACTGGACAGAAACGCAAAAGTGATAATCAGTGGGTATCCCCCCCGCCACACTCTGGTAGTGGAGGCGCTACAATTTCTTCGTTGTGCCGCAGTCGGCAGGCCCCCCAACTAGAGTGAGCGAATATTGAAGAAGAAAAGAGGGGTATGATTGGCGACTGGGTCGTTGCTGACGAAGGATCGCCCTCAATTAGCGGCACAATTGCGAGAACGCGTCAATTGCGAGAACGCGTCACTCGCACCACATACATTGGGAACGCAACGTAAAATGCGGGGCAGCACCTCAAATGTGGGGAAATGACACACGTTAAGGTAGAAAGAAACACAAAACGAATGTCGGGCTTTGACTTCATTTTCTGAACCAACGCACAAACGGGCCGGGTAGCTGATCGAAGCAGCCAATCAGCGCTCGCGGAGACCAAATGTCGCAGCTGGGTGGCAGAAGGCGATCTCCCATCCAGCCGAGAACCCGAGGAAACATGCCGAGGTGTGTGGCTGGGCGAGACGTAACGTTCAGCGTCAAAACGTCGGGCGCGGACACTGTTGACCAAACGGTGTTGCGCTACGTGAAGTCCTTCGAGATCGCGAAGAGCAACGCCATGACCTGCATGTTATCCTCGGCCGTCGATCCGCACCAGATGCGCTGTAGGATGTTGGAGCCCATTGCGCTGCGCAGGTTGCAATTCTGGATCACATCGCTCGGACTGGTGGTCAAGTACATCATGGCAGATGCTGATCAAGCCTAGTTTAACGCGCTGATGGTCAGTTTTGGTGGAGCTGGGCAGCCTCAAACACCTATGTGTTTGTTTTCGATGGAAACGATCTACAACGCGATCAAAGGATTTCCCTCGCTCGTGGCGAGTGTTAAAGTCAACGCCACGTACGACTAACACTTTACGCGGTCAGAGATGTAGTTTTTAGAGATGCGGGGCAACATAGTGAATGCACTTCAAGGAAGGAAACCTTTATTAGTCGGTCCAACAAGCATCTAGGACCCAGGTAAGCCCAATCGGAGTCGGCCCAAGCCCACAATGGGGTCGCCCAAGCTAGTCGCCACTTACTACATGTGAGCGTTAGCTTGAAATATGCCCAGACGCGAAGCACCGGCCAGATGTTGGTTACATTCCATGTTGATCAATTGAACGCGCGGAAAAAATATTGGACAACGGCCTCGCTAGCAATTCACTAGATAGGTATGCATGTCCTCGAAGACTAGGTATTATTCTCGACGTGCTAGACTCCTCTACGTCTTCACCTCACTGAAACTTCCACGTTGGGGTCGCAGGAATGGCTAATGAATCTTGTGATCGATCCATACTTTAGCGCCTCAATGTAGACGTACATGCCCGACACCGTCTGAGTGTTGAGCAGCATCGTGTACCCGCTGTTTTGTTTGATGGCTTGTGCGGGCTGCCCTTCAAGCACAGCAGGATACTTAAAAAGCCGCCCCACATATTCTCTATAGAGGCGATAGTGTGCACACCCGACACGGCATGTGTCGTGTAATTTTAGACCCGTGTGGCTGCGCGGTGAGTTGCTACAGACCCCGCCTCAGCTGCAATACTCAGGGGTGCAGTAGATGGATAGTCGAGAGTTCTTACATGAATCCACAAAGCAATCGTCAACGCATTGGCAAGGAACCCCGGCACCAATGTCCGGAAACTTCAGACCCTCGTGCACTACTGGTTCAGAAATGGGGATAACAGAGGTTGGCCAATTCACCTCCTTCATAAGATCCAGCGTCTCGGTTCTTGACGCCCTGAACGTGGGGCGCCGTACGTGGAGAGACCGAAGGCGCTCCTTGACACCGGCGCGTTGTAGCATTTCGTTTGTCGTTCGTGTCTTTATAGTATGAGCGTGATGGATGTTCGTACCGCTGCGCGTAACACCACACTTCTTCCTGACACGATGCTTCCTCGAACGGGGAACATGCCATTTTGCAGGTCTCTTCTTTGCCTGGTGGCGGATTTTCGCTCGCTTCAGGCGGGTGGGGATTGAACTGAGATAGTCGTTCAAATCCATCAACTGTGAGTCGCACACCATATCCACGCGCTGAGACTCCTGATCACCACTGCCATCAAAACCCTCGCATGCATCTCCTTCTGCACTCGTTTGTTGTGCTGTTGGGCTAAGCGGGTGCTGTGTGCACGATCTATAGTAGATCTGGACGTGTGCGCAGCCGATGGGTCTCCAGTGTCAGCGACTACCAGAGCTGTCGCGACGTTGGTTTCGCCAGGCTGCGGATCCTCGCATGCAGTACCACGCTTAGGGCATCGCGAACCTGTTCCACTTATCCGTTGTGGCGTTGCACGCGATTGATGTCGGGGCGTTGAACACCGACGTATCCGTCACAGGCGCCACGACCTCCGTGGTGCGGCTCGTGTGAACAACCCCTGAGACCTCGCACGCAATATCCTCACTTGCAACACCTTTGCCTCAGTGGACAGTAGCAAATACCTGCAGAACTGCGCCCTCAACTGCTCGATTGAATGCGCTGGCTCGTGTTGGGGCGTCATGGGCTCCTGCCACCAACCGGTTCCGCCCGCAACTTGCGCCACAGCCCCTTCACCGCCGCAATTCGCCTCCCTGAGGAGTCTATGATGCGATTCAGCATCATCGTTGGCACGAGGGTTTCTCCCGAGTCCAGCGTGAGCGCCGTGCTCGCGCCGGCGCTTGAATCGATGCCCAGTACCGCAGCTTCTCGATATCCTCTAGGGTCGCAACACAAGAAAGCCATCGAGTAATACGCTATCTTCTCGCCTTCGAGGATCTCCTTCGGTGGTAGCTGTGAAGCGGAGAGGGGCGCCATCGGTCGTTTGCAGGTGCTGGGCACGTCGGCAGCGGCGGGTCGCTGTGGCTCGATGAGGAAGATTTCAATGCGAAAATGGCTGGGCAGCCTCAACTGTACCGCCTTCGCGCAACATCGCCTTCGGAAGACATTCATTTTGAGCTTGCTGTGGCGTCGCGACGTGGTGGATGCGCCACAAAGTCAGGCGCCTTCATATGCACCGGCGCTGCGTCCGCACCTCACCGGCGATGTCGTTTTGTACGATGTACATGGTGTGTTTTTTCAGATTCCAACATGTGTTTCCTCCACAATTGCTTTGTTTGTACTACAGTATTTTTCTCCGTAGTGACCTGAACCTCGAGTTTTTTATAACGTAAATGCAGCAAAACAGTGCATAATACAAAGGTCGTCCCAGGACGAGAAAGCTCGGAAATTGCCAAAAGATAAGAAATAGTAGCAACAAGCAACAACTTAAAATCCACATGGGGCTGGTTTAAAACACGCGAGTGCAAGCACCAGCTCACAGAAGTTAATTTGTACAGGTAGAACAAATTGCATTTTGTGTATAAGTCACTGAATGCTCACTAAGCAGCCATGGGAAATAAATAGGCATTTCGAATGCTTAACCTAGAAGTGCTGGTACGCCCGTCAACGTAAACCAGTTTTAGGGCGAATTCATCACCACGAAAACCTTTGTACAGGATCTGCAGCAGTTCTAGGTTGCTATTATCGTCGAACGTCACGAGCGTCAGTTCCCGGCAGAAAGACAGGCACTCGACGATCACGTACAGTATTGTGTCACCATTAGCTACTTGGCGGGCGCACAGATCCAACTAGTGTTGGCAGTTCCAATTTCATAGTTAATATCCGTGAATATAAATCAGGTCTATTAACTGTTAATAACCGTGCTCATCCGATTTTCAAATTTATCTTCGTTGCGGGCCAGTTCCCGAGTCTTTTGGCCTTACATACTGCTTCGAGCGCCTTCTAAGCCTCTCAGATCTATCGCCCAAAAGAAGTCGCCCAGCCAGCATGTGTGGCAGGAGGAGGACGACCCGGCGATACCCATCGCGTCAAACACCAAGCAGGTCGCGTGGCTCAAGGTCGCCGCTCCAAGCCACTGGTAGTAGCAGCAACAGAAGGCGAAGACGTAGCAGCAGCAGTAGAACAGCGGGGGTGCCAAGAAATTCGAGTTCACCGCCAGCGGCAGCTCGTGGTAGTTCGCGCACGTCCAGCCAGACCAAGATCGAAAAGTACAGCAAGAAGAAGGATGATGGCCAAGGAGGAAAACGGGTAATTCAAGACCCCACATGTAGCAATGGACGCGATGAAGGTGCGATGTAGTGTTCGCACAGTTTAATTTCAACATTACTGGGGCTATACAATTAAGTACTGAGTCTGTGATTGGTTGTCCTCTAGATGACGCTGCCGTAGAGCTGCGCCTCCAGCTTGAGCTTGTGGCGGTGCCAGAGGAAGACACCGCCGCCCATTTCGAGCACGCGACGCTGATGAGCACGATGAGGCCCGGCAGGAACGTCTTGGCCAGCGTAACAGTGCTCGTGAACATTTCCATCATACTGTCTTTGGCCTCGACCGCCTCCTGCACCGAGTACGTCGGCAGCACCACTTCCATTGGCAGCGTCGGTCACACGAGGTTGCTAATGGAGGCGTTTCACAGTGGTCAATGAGGACAGCGCGTGCGAGTCCTGCGACCGCTTGCGCGAACTTATGATCTAGCCCTTGACTGACTCGATGTTCACGAGCGTGCCGTACGCGTTGAAGTAGCGCCCGAGCCGTCCGAGTCGTACACAGTGTTGGCCGTCACGACGGCGCTGTCACTTTGGCCATCTCTACACCCTCCAGCAGCGACGCGTCTCCGTTGACGAAGAACAAGCCGACAGAAAGACCGTAACGAAGCTCACCTGGTGCAGGCCGTCCACGGGGATGCCTGAGCCGATCGCGGCATGCTCGTCCGAGTACGCGATGACGTCGTTCGGTGGTGCCGCGACACGCCCATTGAAGTCCACTTCCGTGCCCAAGCTTGAAATGGAGGTGGGGATCTCGGCCACGTCCAAGAACTAGTCGAAGCCGGCGAAGGTAGTGTGCTTGGCCAAGCCGTTGATGCTCACACCGACGGGTTGAGCGCTGCGCTCCCCATCCCCGACACGTTGAAGCACGTGACGTTTGCCAGTGATTCGTCGCAGTTGGAATAGCTCTGGAACGCGATGGTCACGACCAGCACCAACTTGCGGTGAGCGACGAGTTTAGTGGAACAGGAATAATGAATTCGGCTCTCGTTTGCGAAGAGGACGAAAGATAGCCCGAACAACAGAAGCATAAAGGCTGATATCACAAGAACAAATTCGAACATAGATTATCTTGTTTGCCATATCACCGCTCTGCGTACTTAAGAAGGTGGAGGGGTTTGAAACATATTCTGAGCTTGTACTGCTGCTTCTCGAATGGTGTCGCCATCTTCTTTTTCTTCGCTCTCGGTGGTCATTGCAGTTGCCGTCTCCCGTTGGTAGTTGCTAGCGACATTTTCATCCTCTTCCTCGTCGCTCTCATCGCTGATGTCGCTGTCGTCGTGTGCATCTGGATAGAGCTGGTAGACGATATGGTTCACTTCCGATTTCCGCGCAATATTCGTATAAACGAACACAAGCTTGTTCACACGCTCAGGGGTCAGTGGATTTCGTAGCTTCGTGTGGATAAATCCGTGGGTACTCCAACTACGCTCGCTGGACGCCGACGACGTTGGGATATACAACAGCAGTGTTGCGAACTCCCGCACCAACGCGTAGGTTTTCGAGGTCTCGAACGGCCACCAAGCGATCGGGCTGTAAGCGTTGTTATCTTCGCGCAGTTTACCCGTCCACGCAGACTTCACCAGAACAAAGAATTGCAGCTGCTTGTGAAACTTCTTTGCCAGCCCCGCTGGTATCAATTGCAAGTCCTGGGCTAGTTGCATGGCATCCTTTATTAGTGGCTTGACCTCCAGATCGTTCAAGTCGTATATTGTCTTGGTCTGGTCGAGCAGATATGCCATTTGCACCGTCGGCGTGCAATTTTGTCTCCACGGGCATTTATCAGCCTGAGCACCTCCGCTTGTAGTAACACGCTGCAATCATCGGGGGACTCCGTGTAGACCGGATGTTATCACAGCCAACTAAACTGGTGATACACCAACGACAAGCTGCAGTCCTCGCACTCAAACGCAGCGAGGCACTTGTTGATTGGCTGGATGAGCTTCAGCACGACCGCAGCGTTTTGCAAGAAGCCTTCATCGCGGAAAATGACAAGTGCCTCGTCTACCGATTCTCTCTTGTAGTTTTGAAGCAGCGCCGTGTCCGAGAAAATAGCCGCAATGATGTATTTGTTGTGAAAGACGTTCGCGACGCATTTTTCACGCGTATACCACCGCGTTGGCACTGGCAGCGAGAGGCGACTCCGTTTTTCCTCTTACGTTCGAAGAGCTTTTTGCAGCTCGCGAAATCTTGACCACAAGCCTCGATGATCCTTGAAAAACCAAACCAGTAGTTTCGCCCTGTCAAGCACACTCCTGAAAAACTTCAGATTGAAAATATCTTTCATGAGAAAATTCATACCGTGTGCAGTACAACCCGTGCATACAAGGTTGACGCGCTGTTTTCTAACAAGTCGCCACGCCTTCTTCATATTGGCAGCGCTGCCCGTCACTACCGAAGTGACTTTGCCTGAGCCAATTATAGACTCGAACTCCAAAATGGTCGACCAAATTGTGCCAGCGATATACTCTGCAGTATGCCCATCAGCTTTTGAGTTTATCGACTTCCAAAATAAAGGTGGGATCCGAGGGTTCACTAAAACGAAGTTGACAATGCTATCCCCATTTTTGTTGGACCATCCATCCGTAATGAGGGCCAAGTTCGTCACGCCACTCTCCGTTATTATCAGAATCAACTGAGATTTCTCGAGGGCGTAAATGACATCCAGCAAACGCCCCGAAATTTGACGTCAAGAAGGCAATCCATAGTCAAACATAGCTTGGAAAAGAGGCTCCTCTACAACACGAAAAGGTATCCCAGTCGAGATAAGCCCAATGGTAACCCGCAGATAATTTTCTTGTTTGATTTCTTAGGCTGATTTCATTGGTGTGCGGGGTGACAGGGGTGAAGACCACGTGGTTTTACGTGGGCGAGATGAGCTGCTACTCCGCGGTAATTCGTACCAAAAAGGTATTTTGTCAATGTTGGGGTTCTTGGGCCCCGATGCTTGGAAGGAGTTGTCAGCTTCGCTGCTTGCTTGTGCCGGAGCGCCGCGTCGTGGCGCTGCCACCGTTCCTTCGTCTCCTCATCGATCTTGTCGCACTTGATTGCATGCTGCAGCAGGTTTCGCGATGACTGCGCGTTCGGCAGTACGATTTTGGAAGCCAAGCACGTGGCATCAGGATGAGGCTTCGCACCCCTAATTGTGGGCGCGTACTCACGGAATAAGGCCCAAATTTTGTGTTTCGGCGGCGCCATCGTGCCCTTCTTGCTGACGCTCACAGGTGTGTACGGGGTACACCACGGCTTTGAAGCAGGACACACGAGGGTATAGTGCAACAGAGTCTGGAGCTTGGATACTTCGGAGTCGAGGACTAGCAGTCACGTCGTCAAGGCGCAGAGAAGGCCGCACCCGCCTTGCACACCAGCAACAGTAACTTCACGAAGTAGCTTGTAATCGTTGAGGGGCGCTGCAGGGTACTGCCGCTCGCGTCGAGGAGCTTGCCGACAACGACACGAGTGCAGATTGCGCGGTGGTGGTCCTCCGTGCGTCGGCAAAGCCGCCAGCTTGGCCTGAGCAGGCTTTGGAGGGAGGGGGGACCAACTTGGATCATCCAAGTGTGGAGCCTCCATTTTGCCTAGAATTTTGAAGGGAGAGCCTGAAGGACAGCCAAACTTCGATACCTCTCCTCTGTATAGCGCAACTTCGATATTCACAGTGAACATCAGCTGAATTACGTGTGAGCATTCTATTAAACCGTATCTAACCATTAATAACTTGTAATTAAACGTGAATTGCCAACCCTAGATCCACGTCTTCGCCACGGCGTACAGGCGTCCAACGTGTGCTTGGCGAAAAATGTCAAAACACAGGAAAAAGCTGACTAGCACAGAAAAATATGCCGTAGCACAAGCACAGAGACAGTCACTAAGATGGTGAAAACCATAGACAGGCAGGACGGTGGAGGTGCAGGCAGAAGGATAGACAGGCGGACATGTGCAAGCTACAGTACACAATAAAGTTAAGAACAACATATCCTTCCATAATCAATGACACACATTATTTGATATATTAATTATCATGGTAAATTGAATCCTATGTTACTATCGGTAGTTTGGCAAGCTGACACTCGCTAAAATGTCAATCAGCTTAATATAATGAATCCTTCAGTTTTGCGAGAGTTAAAAGCCCAAGTTATTACCCGGGTTTGCGCACAAATCCCCCAGTTTCGCGCAAATGTCCCCTAGTTTTGCGCAAAATCTCCTCAAGTTCTGCGCAAATATCCCCCACTTTTGCGTAAGTATCTCCAAGTCATGTGCAAATACGGTAGTTTGACTGTAATCACGCAAAAGCGCGCGACTAATACATGACGGCGGTTCTGGGTCTTGATGCGTTAGCCCGATTAAAATTTGCTGTGGATCGATCCCCAAGTCGTCGTCCTCGTAAGTTTCGTGACCAGAGCGCAACGTGAAGGTAAAAACGCGCACGATATGAGAAGGAAAATCGACGGGGATATGATTTGTTTGCAAAATATACTTGACAGGCAACTGCTGGCTGCTCATAAATGCTCATTTGAGGTGAACAATAATCAGTTTGAGGGGAAACAGCAACATTTTCGGCTGGTTGCTTGTGTAATGGCATCAAACCGCGTGATGATTGATCCTCACGGGCATTTATTAGTCAGGGTCAATTCAAAACGATATACTTGGTCGGCGCTTTGAGCCTTCACAAGCACTCCTTATCATTGGGTCTCAGCGGTACCAGGCTTAGATTGGGAATTGCCATAATATATACATCATTGAGCGGCTGGGGGACACAGACTAACTCTTTAAAACTTAAAGAGACACTGTACCAGCATAATCATCTTGAGCCTTGGCCGTGTAGTACCGTAGTGGTGATTCTATTTACATTTCTCTACGATAATAGACGTTTCGTCTTGGTAAAACCCAATTGACAACCGATACTATTATCAACCAGGAAACATTCCAAATAGGTTTCGTGCTTTGAAATATGGTATGCTGTATTCCATCTAGTGGCAAGTCTCCGACTCATTTGTATGACATGCAAATTAATAACTATATTCATTGACTGAGCAAGTGAAATGAATATTATAGACGTTCGAGGTGACTAATGTAGCCGAGACATTAGGAGGACCGCGCGCTGTCTTGACCAGTTATGACAAAACGTGATAGAAACACACTAGACGGAGAACAGGGCTATCGTATCTGAATTCAGTTGATAGTGCATTGAACCTGGCGCAATGGGATCAGTATATCCCATCCCGTGCTCAACTTGAAGCGCCCGTCGGGCCTGAAAGGCGCTTGTGCACCTTGGATTCCAATAAACATGACGCGAAATATAAATCTGCCCATGTGGGCTCCCAAAATGCTGTTTCGCATCAAGTGGATTTCGGGATTGCAGCACACAGTGCAAGGCTCCGCTTGTGTTTTTGTGGTCTTTAATTACTATAACGTCTGAATGGCACTGTTTGCATCCTCCGGGTATATACCCGTGCGTACAGTCTTCTCATCATTGCTCTAGCCTCCGTAGTTATTTGTAGAGGCAGGTCTTAGCTTCGTTCAGCTCCAATTAAATGGTAGTCAGTACCCCTTTCAGAATGAACTCTTTGAATACAGCGTTACTATTGGCATAAATGGTATAAAATTAAGGCATACAATTGGATAATATTGTCCTTCTGTGCTAACCCGGGATATTATGTGTTCTGAAGAGATTTGTTGTGCTGGCCCTGTTTTTTCTGTGCTGGCCCTGTTTTTTCTGTGCTGGCCCTGTTTTTTCTGTGCTGGCCCTGTTTTTTCTGTGCTGGTCAGCCATTCTTGTGCTGATCAGCTTTTTCTGTAATTTGACAGCATCGTCCGTGTGCTTGTCGGCAGTCCGTTGAGTGGACCTCCGGGAAACAACTTCCTGTCCATCCCCGCGACATCTACACCATTTCCCGGGATGTTTGGCAACCCTCCCAAGCAAAGTGGAAGGGAGATGAGAGCTGTAAAAAACAAGGCCCTCGGTCAACAAAAAAAAGACCTTTCCCAACAGTGTCAAATTTGCCCATCACTCGTCCCAACCGAAGTGGCCACCGTCACAAGGCGCAGCCCGCGCACCTTGTGGTTTTGTCGCCAAAAGATCTCCTAACAGAACGAGTGGCTCCCCGTTCTCGAATTGAATGATCTGCGCCCTACACGTCCAAGGCGGAGTCTCCGCGCTATCAGGCGTTATCCTTCTGAGAACACACGAGGGCTTCATCACCAAGAACGAGAACGCGCGCTTCATCGCGGATCTGTTTGTCGCTGCCCAGAGGACCGAAGAGTACCGCGAGTTGCCACCCACGAACCAGATCGTCGTGGTGACGGACAACGCGCCCGCGCATAGCGGCGTCAAAGATCTGGCGCGCGAGCTACTGGTCGCCGACGGCATCGTGAATGGCAGCAGACTGGTGCTGTTGCGGCTCGGGCCGTACAACCCCATGTTAAACCCCCCTGAGGGCTGCTGGAACGTGCTCATGGCGCACAGACTGGCGATTATGAAGGAGGCAGTTGAAGTGGCGGTGGCCGCAATTACAAGGCGCTTGGTTTGGCGCCTCGAGAGGTACGCGCATAAGGCAGGCTTCATGGCGGAGCGCGGCGAGGACGTGAAGCTGGGTAGTTAGGTAGATGACAGACTTTGCAATAATCACTTTGGTTGGAACGGGTGATGGGCAAATATGCAGATGTTGGGGAAAATGAACTTTTTTTCGCTAAAAACCAAATTTGGGGAGGTTCTGTTAAAACCTCAGTTCCACTTTGCTTGGGACGGTTGCCAAACAGCCCGGGAAATGGTGTAGACGGCAAGCTTGGAAGCATTCTCATTTTCGCGCCGACCTTCCCATTTGCTGGTGCCTTTACGCGCCACAGCTACGATCCACCACGCATTATAAAACTCCACAACCCATACCATCTCGCAGTTCTAGTACCCCCTCCCCATCCGTCAAACATCAGATGTATCCAAAACGATTTCCACAGGTATCAAAAGAAAGAGGTGGCCGCTCCGCATTGTCGACCATGCGCAGCGCTCGCGGGCGCGTGCCCGCGCTGCTGCTCGCCGTGCTCCTGTGCGCGGCGCTGCCGCTGGCCGTGCACCTCGCCGGTCTCTGGGGCGCGGAACTCCCGCGCGCGGCCTTTACGCGCCACGTCCGCGCGCGCGCGCCGCCCGCGTGTCTGGCCGTGCCCGGCCTCGAGCTGCTGCGGCCGGACGCGCTGCCCGCGCTGCACGCGCGCTGCGGCGCGGCTCCTGCGCTCGAAGCGGCCCCCCGCGCGCGCGCGCTGCGGCTGCTGCACTTCGTGCACGTGGCGCGCGACGCCGAGCAGTTCTCGTACCTGCAGTTCGCGGCGCTGCAGTCGGCGCGGCGCGCGCTGCGGCCCGACGTGATGCTGCTGCACTACGTGGAGACGCCGCGCGGCGTGTGGTTCACGCAGTGCCAGCGGCACCTCGGGCTGCACCGCGTGCTGCCGCCCGCGGGGGTGGCGCCGCAGCTGGCGCCGCCCCGGCGGCGGCGCGTCACGGAGGTGCTGCTCATGCTGCGCGCGCTGCGGCGGCACGGCGGCGTGGCCTTCTCGGACTTCAACACGTTCGTGCTGCGCCCCACGGCCGTGGACGTGCAGGCGCCGCTCGTGGTGGCCGGCCAGGCGCGCGGCGGCGCCTTCGGCCTGGGGCTGCACGTGATGCAGGCCCCGGCCGGCCACCCGTTCGTGGCGTTCCTGGAGCACGAGCTGGCCGCGATGGCCGCGCGCAACGACCCGGAGCTGCACCGCCTGCCGCTGGAGCAGGCGCTCGGCCAGATCGTGCTGCGGCGCTACTCGCACGAGCGCGGCGGCTCCGCGTCCGGCAACGCGTCCGGCAGCGTCATGGACGGAGTGGTCGTGGCCACGCCCGACCTCTTCGGCTTCCGCGGGCTGCGCGAGCTGCTCTCGGAGAAGCTGAGCCCGGCGCTCGCGGGCAGGTTTCGCGGCGTCGCGGCCTTCCACGTGGACAGGGACGCCGTGGACGAGCGCGCCGAGGACGTCGACGAGCTCGAGCGGATGCAGAAGGAGCTCACGCTGGCGGACGACTGGCAGCAGCTAGACACGCTGCTCGGCGCCGTCGTGCGGCTCGCGGTCACAGCGAATCGCACCGCCGAGCTGGAGCCGCTGCTCTCGTAGAGTACATGTAGTAGCACGCGGAATGGAAATGACAGCAAGACCCCATCGTTCGCCGCACTGACTTCCCTCCAGCCGATCGGCTTGGTTGAATGTGCTCCAGACCCGCTCCTCGGTTGGGCGCGTACGCTTACTACCGACCTCATGTACGAGTCGTTTGATGTGGTGTGTAAGCCGTAGACGGTCTGCCAGCCTGTAGACGAGAGTGTCCACGTTGGACCCCATCGCGTCCACTTGAGTCTGCCAGCTGGGATCAAGGAAGACATCCTCGTGACTCATTCGCATTCATGCGATCCACAACGAGGTGATGGCCTCGCTGGTCGTCCAGCTAGCGAAATGCTGATTAAATCGACTACCGACATCCACCGCTCGAGAAATTCGTGCGTGGCGCTGGGTTAGTCGGTTTTGCACCCTTTCCCCGATGTGAATGTGACCAAGTTGACCCCCCAGGGACGTCAGTACAGCGACGACACGCTCGGTGGTTGCGTGTTTTGGCGCGATATGCGAGGAGCGGTTTGCCACCGTGGACACATGTAGAGGTCCAAGGCTGGTGGCGATATTACGGTGACGTTTGTGAGGATCAAGACGCACGCAGATGGCAATGCCGATGCATTCCTACGTATGAGATGGAGCTCCCGACAGATCGCGAGTGCTGAGGCGTTCCGCTGTCTGCGCGTCACGAGGTGGAGATCACGCAGAATGCTCGGGGCTAACAGCCCGACGTGTGGACATGCCTGGATCTCCACGGGATCGGCATGGCACTGCCAGTCGGCTACGTCGACCTCTTCCAAGGGCGTAGGAGATCGAGGGTTTTCGTCTCCATTTATCATCGCTCATTCCCGTATTTCCTTCGTACGCAGCAAGCACCTGAAACCACTCCCAGCTATGAAGTTCTGCACCTCCATCCTCGCCGCCACCACCATAGCGCTCGCTGCAGTGTCCGGCAACCCCATGATGCGCCAAGAAGCGGAGTCTAGCAGTTGCACGCTCTCGGGCACCTACACAAGCGGCACTGATGTGTCCTCGTGTAGCACTGTTACCATCAAGTCGCTGACCGTGCCCGCCGGCGTCACGCTGGACTTGAGCGACCTCAAATCGGGTGCCAGCGTCGTCTTCTCCGGCACCACTACGTTCGGCACGAAGGTAAAGTTGTGAACCATTATTTGGTAGCACTGTGGGCATGCTCTTAACTCTCTTTGTTGTCAACAGAAATGGTCTGGACCACTCGTTCTGCTCACCGGTACGAAACTGTCCGTGAGTGGCTCGGGTACTTTGGATGGCCAGGGAGCCTGGTACTGGAAGCAGGGCACTTCTATCACTCGCCCCGTGTTCTTCCGCATGAGCAAGGTCATCTCGTCCACTGTCAAGGGCTTCACCATCAAGAACTCGCCCTACCGCACGTTCAGCATTTTGAGCTCGCAGTCCACAACTATCAGCGGGCTGACGCTCGACTCTAGTGACGGTGATGATCTTGCCAAGAACACGGACGGCTTCGACTTGAGCAAGAACACTGGCGTCACCATTACTGGCTGCAAGATCTACAACCAGGACGACTGTCTCGCCATGCAGTCGAGTACCAACACGGTCTTCTCGAGCAACACGTGCAGCGGCGGCCACGGTATTTCGATCGGCTCCATCGGCGGCTCTTCTATTAGCTCTTCGGACACGGTCTCCGGCTTGACGGTGAAGAACAACAAGATCGTTGACAGCGTGAATGGCCTCCGTATCAAGACCATCATCGACCTGACGGGCAAGGTGACGAGCGTGACGTACACGGACAACACGCTTTCAAATGTCGAGAATGCTATTGTGATCCACGGCGACTACAGCAAGTCCAAGGGCGGCTACACCGGCACGGCCAGCAGCAAGGTTTACGTTACCGATATCACGATCGACGGCCTCACGGGTTCGGCTGACCAGATTTACGACATCCTCGTGAACTCCAAGTATGTGTCAGGATGGACGTTCTCGGGCATCGACGTGTCGGGCTCAACCGGAAGCTGCAGCGGTGAGCCGAGCAGCGTGGACTGCTAAATGTCTTAGATCTAGGTTTCTAAGACGGTTCTACTTGTGAAGTAAGTACCCTCTCTTCAATTGCCTACAGCGTTAGCAACTGGGCGATAGATGTTCGTCTGAAAGCACCGCGTGCACAAATTGAATTTGTTTCCTGCAATTGCGTACTTGCCATTTCCTACGAGTTGTAGAGTTGCAACTGGAGTTTGGCTTGATAGCATTTAGCCGGTGTCGAAGATCAGGCCCCGAGGAGCTCGATTCATATTGTATGCTCGTCATCCTGCAGGCGATGGGTCTGCTCTGGTGTGTTCAATAAAGTGCCCTACGTTTTGTTCTAGTGCTGCTTTTCGAATGCCCGACGAAGCTCAGCAATGCTCGTCCCGTAGCTGAATCTTTGTTGACTGCGTAGAACGATCCAAAAGCATCGACACTGTGTTCGTAGATTGTGGAGGGTCACTTGCCTATCACTTCATCAATATCACCACAGCTACTTGCAACAATCTATCAACGCAAACATCAACTGCTTTAACGATCTGCTGAATGACTTGCAGTCACACCGTGCGCTAACGGCCGCCATTAAACGGCGAACACTCGACGGGCGTCTTAGCACGACACACCGCTCGGTTCACCGCTGCAGCTGCCCGTCGAGCCCGACACGTCGATGCCCGAGAACGTCCAGTCCGACGCGTACTTGGAGTTCACGAGGATGTCGTACACCTGGTCCGCCGAACCGGTGAGTCCGTTGATGGTGATGCCCTTGATCGTGACCTTGCTCGTAGCAGATCCCGTATACCCTCCCTCAGACTTGCTGTAGTCGCCGTGGATCACGATCGCGTTCTCCACGTTCGACAGCGTGTTGCTCGTGTACGTCACGTCCTCCACGGTGCCGTAGTCGTCGATGATGGTCTTGATGCGGATACCGTTGACGCTGTTGACGATCTTGTTGTTCTTGACCGTGAGGCCCG
>BSXT01001427.1:0-11053 GCA_030267785.1 Phytophthora fragariaefolia
CTCGCCGAGTGCGCAAGGACAAGTCTCGCTGAGCCAGCGAGCCGGTACGCCCGTCAGCCGGGGTGCCGTAACTCTTCTAGCCGAGTAGCCATTGCTCTCGGTGACCCGTAAAAGCGCTCGCGCGCCGCCGTCCATCCTTTGGTGGAGGGCACGGGGTTCAAGGCGGAAGTCACCGAGCTCAGCTGGCTTCCCAAGGTTTCGACTGGCTTGGTTGCCTGGTCACGGCGGGAGCCGCCACTGCCGTCCCGGAAGGGCCGAACCGCTAGGGGACCCCTAGCACAGGACGATAAGCGCCGACTTGCTCGGCGGTTGTTGTGTCTGTGGGAGGACTAACTTGTGCGTTCTACTACACCACAACTGGTGTCACGCATTGCGTGGAGCCCGACCAACGCTCGAGGCGCCAAGAAGGCACTGGCATTATGGTGGCGGGTGGTACAAGGCCGAGCGGCCCGTCGCGGCACAGAAGCTAGGCTGAGCAGGTGGGCTCGTGTGGTGTTGTGGGATCAGCAAAATCTGCGAGATTGCTGGATCGAACTTCCCACCTTTGTCCGAACACCGACTCCGAGTACTGAACTGTGCTATGGCGATTGCGGACAAGTGGAAGGAAGCTGACAAGCTTGACACGTATGCAAGTGATGAACCGAGGTGGGTTCGGGCATACGGACGTGTGGCGAAACAAGATCCAAGGGTTCCAAATCTAGATCCAGGCGACTGATGGATCTAGATTTGGTATTGTGGATCTAAGAGGATCTGGAACTTGACGGCTGGATTGGGCCTCTACAACATGATATATACAACAGGGACGACATAGCAAGGGTAGAGGAAGTGTTTGAAGCCAGATGGGATGCAAGATGAGATGGGATGATAGGATATAGGATGGTATAGGACATAACCATAAATCAGAACCGAAGTTGCCTTGGGCATCGCAAGCGCCTTCATCTTCGCCTGGAATCGGGAATTACATTGCCCCCCAAGGTGTACGGAGGTAGTCTATAGGAGATCTAGTGTTAGGTATTATATATGGATAATATATTGGCCAGATCCAACCTACTAGTGATCCATAGTCTAAGTGCATAATATTGATTTACCGGAGTTTAGTGCTTGGCCGGGAGATCCTTCGCTTCTCAAGACCCAAGATCCCGCTATTGGAAGCGACAAGAACAAGAAAGGAAGACACGCAAACGCAAGGGACTCCTTACAAGGCAACCCAGGGCCGGATCCAGATCCAGAGTATTGGATCCACGGCCCTCCAGATCCAAGTCGGAAAACCACTGGATCTGGGCAGTATACCGCGAGTAGTGTGAGGATTTCCAGCCTACTTGCCAAGATCCCCAACTCTCGCCAAGACATTCATTCTTCAACGCTTGGACTCTTCACCAGTTATCAGAGGAGCAAGATCCAGCCCTACCCACGGGTACACAAGGTGACCAAGTTCAGCACAGATCACGGATCATCGGAAGCATGTCGCTCCGGGCCATCCGTCACTATTATGAACCAATGACATGGTCTGGATCCATCAGCGTCAATCTTGGAAAGTACCGCTTCTCCACAATCGCCCCCTGCCGGGGCTGAAGGCGGAATTGGTCGGGGACTCCCCGTTGAAGAAGCGGTGGAGGTCCGGCGATGACGACCGGGCTGGGGTCCATAACCGGTAGATGGATCCCACGATGGATCGTGACCGCGGCTTGGCACACTGTGTGTTGTGGGGGGGGGTGTTGGAGAGAACGAGTATGAATGCGACAGGTGCCGGCAGTGATGCCGTTGCGCGGCAACGACTAAGTCTTCAGGACGCCATCGCCACGCGGGACGATGCCATCCGAGGGCAAGAGGAGGTGGCAGCCTTGCTGCTGCAACAGACGCAGGATCTTCACGCCGCTGAGCAGTACCTCGCTGCTTATTTCGTCGAGTTGGGCCGTCTGCGCGCAGAAGTTTCCAACCTTCGCGGTCAGGCGGATCTCGCGGGAGCCAACATCGCCCGGATCCAAAGCCTTCAAGACCAGACTGCACATCAACTCGGCGAGATCCAAGATCTCGAGCGTCGACTGGCGCGCATGACTCGCGAGCAGGATCGTCTTCAAGCGAGCAAGACCATCTGGAGGCGGAGGTGGATCTGGCCGGCGCGGAGATTCTGGATCTCCAAACTGAGTACGCCGATGTCGAGCGGGATCTGGAAGACTCCGAGGAGCAGCGGCGGATCCTGGAAGGCAGCTTGTATCGCGTCCAGGCTGCACTTCGGCGGGCGGAGACGGAGCGGCCCCTAGTTCAAGATCCAGTTGCGCGTCACCAGTCATCGAATCATCTTGCTCAAGAGCGGGACCAAGCTCTCGCTTCCGCGGCTGAAGCGGAGGTGAGGGTGGCTCAGATCCGTAGTGAGGTGGAATCCCGCCAGCAGGGTCATGTGACAACCGTGTCGGAGTTAAGTCGTCTCCGCGCCGTTCCTAACGCCACCTTGGTGGATCTGGATTGGGAGATAGCAGCCCGAGCCTCCTCGGATCGGGCCGCCGAAGTCGCGCGCATGGAGTTGTCGGATCTTCAGGGCTCGCTGCAGTCTTCAGAGGAGACGGTGGATGCGCTGGGACAGCGAGTGCGAGAGATCCAAGATCAACGCCAGGCCGCCGAGCAAGACCGAGAGGATCTCCGTCTCCGATATGAAGCTGCTTGCCGTGAACGTGACGCTGCTCGCCGCCAGTTGTCGATTGTGGCGAGCGTCGTAGGTGCCCCTCCCCGTACTCGTCCGGAGAAGGAGGATCCAGCAGCGTTACTTCGTCTGCTCCGGGAAGAGCCAGCGGATACCTCGGAGCACCCAACTCCCCGGTATCTGACCTACGAAGACCCTCCGGAGATCCCTCCGAAGAATGTGGATCCACATAATCTTCCGGATCCTGTGACTTCCGCCGCGCCCTAGCGCCCCCCTGAGGACTCGGCTGCCCCGGATTCCAATTCCACTCCCCCGGCCAAGCGTCTATCTGCTTCTCGAGCCCCGGTGGATTTGGGAGGTGGGCGTTCTGTCCCGGATCCAGCCAACCGAGGCGGCGAGATCGACGATGATCGCGGTCAGATCATGAAGAGGACGGGGATTCGGCCTCAGATGAAGCTACGACTAGCGGGGGGACTGGATCCAGCGCCGAGGGGGAGGATGTAGAGACTGCCGATGTGGCAGACGAGCTCTTCGAGGCCCAGACGTTGGAAGCCCTCTCCCAACTCGATCCGCGGAGCAACGTCTCCAGCATGCATCTCCTTCCCGCAGATCCAGCGCGGGCGGTTCCGGTGGTCCTCCACGTGGGTCGGATGACTCGGATTCAGGGGATGTGTCGTGTAGGATCACAACGAAAGTCCCCGTTCCGTATAGGAACGAGCCATACCAACAACACTCTCCCTTCCCCGAAAGGTCGGTTGAGCTTTGTTGGGATTAAATCTGAAGACCAGATCCGATCCCTTACACCGGGTTGGACGATGCCTCTGTGCACTGTCGGTTAGGTAGGTGTACCCTCAAATGTGCACCTCAAGCCACGAGCGAGGGTTCGGATGCACTTAGGTTCGTGTTTTCACGCTATCCCTCTGTGGTCCCTCAGTTAGGAAGGGTACCGGGTCAGTCAAGACCTTGTACAGGGGAGTCGAAGGAAACCCTCGGCGAAAGTCCTGGTACGCTGGGGGGGCTCTGCCTCACGCCCAGCAAACACACTCAGAGGCTTCTCTCTGCCTCAACACTCGGCCACTTCTCTCTCTCTTGGCCTTACCAGGATGAACGCTCAGTCAATGTACCTTGAGTTCACCGGCAGCCATTAACCCGCCGAGGCCGAGTGTATCCAGGCCCCACAGTTAAGCCAGCTAGGCTTACCGTGGACGGACTTGACCCTTTTGCCTTGGGGGGAAATTCTGCTCTAATTTAATACTGTAGCCCCATATGTATCTAATCCTAGACCCCTATACAAATATCAAGTGTGAACAGAGCCTTCGGCTAATCACGCGACCGACGACTCGGGCTAAGTACTAATAGTGTGCCCGCCACTAATCCGAGTGTTTAAAACACTCCTCGCAATACTGACTACTCAGAGTACTCAGCCGGCTTTGTATTAGGACCGACCGAGCCCTCTGAGTACCTGTCACTCAAACGCGGTAAATGTGAACCTTGTCCATCCAGGCCAATCAGGAGATCCGATGGCATTTCACCCGAAGATTCAACACCGTAAGACCTCGGCGCGGAGCTTTCCGTGCCCGGTCGAATTCCAACACCTCAACTGCCCCCACTGCAAGGCGAACCCTCGTGAGTGGCGAGCGTTGCAGTGTCGTTCATTCTCCAACTCGATGGCTCGGGGTCAGAGACCTCTGGCCCGTGCTCAAGCCCGCGCCCTCCGCGCCATCAGTGCTGACGCTTCGTCTCCTGCGGCTTCGCCTGAGACTTCGGTCTCCGTCATGGCACCGCCCGCAACTTCTTTCGGGACCGGCCCGGAGGTTCTCCGTCGCGTCCTCTGCTCGCTGGTGCTGCCGAGGCTTCGGCGCCCAGTTTCTCGTCCGCTGCGTCCACTGGGGTCGCTAGCGGTGGGGCTTCAGAGACTTCGTCGACTCAGCCATACGCTGCTTTGAGTCCAACACTTGGAACTGCTCCTTGTTCGGCAGCTGATGCACCCGAGGTTGCTTCCGGTGTCGACTCGGCGGATTCCAAGCCTCAGGGCTCGGTCTCCAGCTCAGGGGGTTCCGGCAATGGCACTTGTTCGGCTGCTGATGCGACCGAGGCCTCATCCGTTTCCCCTGGGGCAGCTCGCTTCTCCTCCGTCCGATGGGAGGACATCGAGGACATCGTTGCCGCTGGTACCGATCGCACGGTCCAGCAGGTGCAAGGGTCCACTCAGAGCCAATTCTTGGCTCTGGCCCGCTTGGTGGCCGACTTGAAGCTTCGGCCACCCCTATGAGTTGGACAGGCGCCTTGAGGTTGCCGGGTTTCTGTCAGATGTGGTGGACGCGCTGGCTCCGATTTCTTGTTCGCCTGCTCCTTGGGAGGACGAGATCTCGGAGCTTCGGAATGACGTTGCGTCTTTGGAAGCACGTTTGGCTGCTTCCGAGACTTCGCTCCGTCGGGAGGTTGATCTCCGGCTCAAGGCCGAGCGCTTATGCAACCAAGCGTCCCACGAACGCAATGCGGCGCTCGAGAACCTTCGGCGCATCAGGCTTGACCACGCCAATGCTGCCCGACAGCTCGTGGCTTCCAACATCGCGTTGGAACAGAGCTCTCAAGCTGTCGCGGTCCTCGAGCAGCGTTGCCGTCGCCCCGACAAGTCTCTGGCGGACACCCACAAAACCATCCGCCAGGACAGAGAGCATTTCAAGGCCGGCATCGCCTCTTACGCCGCGCAGCTTCACCAACTCCGCTAGTACTTGGAGCGGAGCGAGCGTCAGACCTCTGTCTCCAGAGGGGCTAGCCGGCATCTGCGTCTGCAATGCCTACCGCCATCACCACCTTCTTGGAGGAATTGGGTGCGCTGCAGTTGGCGGTCCCCACTCCGCCAGTAGCTTCGGGGCCTTCCGGGGTTTCTGAACTGGCACCGCCGGCTTCCTCAGGCCCACTTGGTGGGGCAGCTGCTACGTCAGGGACTTCGACGTCTCTGTCTGTCGACTCCGACACTTCCGACGACTCGGGCCCCGTGATTCCCTCTTCCCTCCACAAGGACAAGGGCAAGCAACCCGCTAAGTCTCCTTCCAAGCCTCAATCCAAGTCGCTGCCACCCAAGAAGAAACAGCGCCTTGGTCGACCTTCGGTAGACCTGAAGACTAGGAAGACTACTAAGCAAGCTGCATCTGGGGTGGCCGGCGGGAGCGGGCCATCACAGAGCGTTCTTCCATCGCCCCCGACCACCACAGCTTCGACCTCGTCGGCGCCAGTCTCTGGCATTGCGGCCTCGGTCGACAGCGATGTGTTGTCTTTCGCGTCGATTCCAAGCGGCTCAGATCCACCGTTTTCGCCGATCCCTCGGACACCGGCATCTCCGGTGTCGTCAACAGCGTCCACCGTGTCGCTTTCAAGCACACCGGGAAGTCCCAGTGGAGTTACTCCCGGTACCGAGGCTTCGGTACCGGTTGAGATTGATGACGACGGAGGCTCCGGGTCTGACGGAGCTACTTCCGCCGCCTCCGTCGCCCTTGGTGGAGTGCTCTCGTCCCCAGTGGTCTCTCAGCCTCGGCGCGATGGTTGTCCCACTCGCGCCGCGTCCACTGATGCCGGGCTTCGGTCGATGACTGCAGTCGAGAATGAGGCTGCACCTGACACCTTGGTACTGGGCTTGGCAGCGTTGTCCAACACTCCAGCAGCCACCCAAGCGTCGGTGACAGGGTCGACGTTCACTCTTGACCCTGCCGAGTCGGCTGCAGTGGTGACCGCGGCTTCGGCAGCCGTGGTGACGTCGGCTTCGACTCATCGTCGGGTGGCCAACACACACGGGCTTGATTCCTCCGGCTCGTGTGGTGACCACCCTGACCCCTCTACAAGCCTCGGCTCCGCGCGCCCGGACAGTGGTTACGGCAACCCTGTCCACGGTGCTTGGGACTCTGTCTACGGCTTTCGGGTCCGTGACTTCAATTCCGGCTCCCGTTCAAGGACCACAGCCACGGGTTCGAGCATCACGAAAGCTCCTCGATTTGGCAAACCCTCTGATGGAGCCTGCATTCACGGCTCCGGGGGCTCCGGAGGCGTGGTGCGAGATATTGAACGCTCGCATCCCTCCGCCTATTGCTAGCGATCGTGTCACCGAGTGCTCGATCGCTGGCATCCAGGATTTTGCCGACTGGGAGGACTCACTGCACCCATGGCAGAGACTTCGGGTACGCTTGCCAGAGTCTCCCTGCACCTTCGGGACAGACGACTACATGCCCGACAAGCCCAAGACATGCGTCGGAGCCTCGAGGACAGCAGCAGTGAAGACGTGGAGGATTGATCGACAGATGGATCTCAATCGGGAAACGATTACACTGACCCGTACCACTCTGACGAGCATGATCGTCACGTCGCGGCCGCCAACGACGATGAACGCCGAACTGAGGCAATCGGGACGTACGGCCGGTCTGAGAACCGCGGCCGTCGCGGAGACTTCCCGAGCAGAGGGCTCGACCGCAACCGCCACCGCCAAGGCCTTGACCGACGTAGTCGTCAGTATGGACCGTGTGCAGCATGCGGGGGAGCTAACCGTTCCGCCCACTACTGTTTCAAACGTTGTAAGCTATGCAAGCAGGTGCACGACGCCGGCAAGTGCGAAGCCTTCCAGACCATGAGCACCTACCTCCGAACGAAGGTCGATAAGAAAGATCTCCCATTGGAGCTACAGAGCCTTCTTTTCAGCGGTGATTTAAACTAGGCAGCCCGCCAACTGAAACTTGGTTGGTCCCAATCGGGCTGCCACAATTAGCCTCCCAACCGGTAGACGCAGACTGTGTCTATGCATTTGTGGGTGAGAGCAAATGGCTGAAGACCCAACGAAGCGACGGAAATTGAAAAGGAGAGAAACGGAAGTTTCGGTGGAGGTGAAAGTGATGAAAGGAAGACTGAGGAATGGAATAGTGGTGGCTCAGAAGGTTTGGTGTCGAGCGTCACTCAAACAACCTGGCATGACTACCAACCCGGGAATGTAATTAAACCGTTGTCGGGTGAAAGACTTGGGTGGTGGTCTGCTCAGAAGTTTGACAAACGAGTGCGAATGAGAGCTCTGGGCCAAGGTGCTATGAACGACGCACGCACGAGGATTCTGTTGGATACAGGAGCGAATGTTAGCGTGATCTCGGAGCGTTTCGCCAAACAACTTCGTTTGCGCGAAGTACGAGCCCACGGACGATGTATGGAAATACAGGGATTCACCAAGGGAACGATGGCAACCGCCAAACGAGCCCTCGCTAAAGTAACCATGGGGTGGAATCAAGTCTATGAATATGAACTATGGGTTATGGACCATGGAGCCGGGGTGGACGTAGTCCTCGGAACGGATTTTATGATTCCGGCTGGTGTGCGTCTAGACCTCTTTCATGCGACTGCTCGACTTCCTGACGAGATTGAAATTCCCCTCATCAAGACGCAGCGCATGACAGACACGCGGAAAGAAGGCCCTCATGTCCCTGACGGACCCACCGAGGTCTTGACTATACCGGGGAATGAGTCGCGAGACTATCGGCCAATGCGGCAACCCCCGACCAACGAGACTCATGAGTTATGGGTTCGGAGGACGAAGGAATTAATACCGAAGTTGTGGAGTTTAGACGAGGCCGTCCACGGCGGTTACGGGTGACGAACATCTCGGACCGCTTAGTCACATGCCTAGTGCATCTACCTCTCTTGCTGTGGGTTCCCAGAGGGGTCTACCGACGACGGAAGGGTACGTGCGACTAGGTTCGGACAAGTATAACGAGTGGCGAGTCCTCGCTTACTCCGTTCAAGAGATTCAGATCTCTATAAGGCTGAAGGCGAGATCTACAAACGATGGTTGGCAGCCCAACCATCCGCGGTGGAAAGAGTGCCGTACACGACTTCCACAAAGATCCTGAGACGACCGAGCGAATCCTCGGAAGGGAGCATGTCTGATAGGCATGATCAGGCGGAGTGCGCCGCCGCTACGACAGAACCTTCGACGGAGATGGTAGCAGAGGTGGTGCACCAAGAGGAGGCATGTCCGAAACTTACCGCACCCTCTGATAGGGTGTCGGAGGGTTCGGAAGTGGCCCAACTGAAACTGGAAGGAGCCTATCTCGCTGCCGCTACAGTGTCAGAAGATTAGGGTGATCGCGATGCTCCGAATGCGGCAGAACACCCCTGTAATGCTATTGAGTTTGAAGATTATGCTCGCGAATTGGCGTTTCTGCCGGACCTTACCGAGGCCGCATCTACTACGCTCGACCATACTGAACCGCATGATCGGCACCCGTTTCTGAGCGTAGAGCAGCAGGATCGCGTGGTGAAGGTTCTGAAAAGCCATGAGCAAATCATGATCTCGAGTGGGAATGCTCTACCACCACCTGCCTACGGCGTGGTGTGCGATATCGATGTTCAAGAGCATCCACCTATCAAACAGAAGGCTCGGAGGATACCGCTTCGACATCTGAAACAGCTTATAAGTTGCTGAAGGAATTGTTAAAGGAGGGTCTCATTGCCTTCTCGGACAGCCCATGTGCATCACCGATTGTGATTGTTCAGAAGAAAAACGAAGTGGATATCCGGTTGTGTATCGATTGCAAGATGGTAAACTCCGTTACGGCTATTTTGGAGTACGCGATGCCCTTGGATGTTGACTTGCTTACGGACATGGAGCAGTATCTGTGGGACTGTTCCCTTGACGCTACCAGTGGATTCTGGGCAGTGATGATGACTCAGAGAGCTCGGAAGAGCTCTCCTTTTGTTTGTGCACTGCGGCATTTTGAGTGGCTTCGAATGCCGTTTGGATTAAAAAATGCCCCGATGATCTCCCGATGATCTATCAGCGGATGATTGATAATGCTCTGTGGGAATTCCTTCAACCTCGAGGAGGTTGGTCCGCCTTTGCGGAACGCGTTCGGACAGCTGAGGCTGCAGATACAACCGTCGGTGGTTCACCTACCGACACTGTTACCCATAGCCGAACTCGGTTCGAAGCAGACCGTGAGAGCTCGGATTTACCCGACTCCATTCCGGCAGTTGTGAACGATCCCAGGGGTGACAAGTTCGCTAGCGGCGAAGCCGACCAATCCTTGCTGGTACCGGTTTTCAAACGAAGATCATTCGTTGATGATATATGTTTCGGCGGTGAGTCATTTGACTCCTGCCTCGAGACGTTAGATCGATTATTGAGTCGCTTCGAAGAATGCCTAATTAGCGTCAGCTTTACCAAGAGTATGTTCGTACAGCCCACGGTTGATTTCTTGTCCCACGCGGTGTCACGGGAAGGGTTGCGAGCTGATGCGAAGAAGCTTAAGGCAATCATAGAGCTCTCGTTCCCGAAGACGAAGAAAGGAGTGCAAGCCTTTCTCGGCGCACTGAATTATTATAGTCGGTTCATCCAAGGCTTCGCGGTCTACGGTGCAGCCCTCTATCAAGTCTGCGAGGAAGACTTTGGAGCCGGTGGAGACCTGTCCACTGCGAAACGAAGTTTCACAGCGCTTCAAGCGAAAGTTGCTGATGCACCTATTCTGAGGCACTTTGACAGAGCCAAAGAGGTCCATGTGATGCTATTTGCCAACGACTGGGCTCTGAGCACGACGCTTACGCAAAAGCATGATGGGGTCATGCATCCAGTCCGTTTTTGTGGACGAGTGCTGAAATACAATGAGGTGAATTACCACCCGGCTGAGAAGGAGGTGTTAGCGCTACTTTTACTATTAAAGACGTGCTACACCCAGTTGGCCGGGCGTACGATCAACGCCTATACCAGGTTTTCGACGCTGGGTTGAATCAATACGTCCAAGACACTCTTCGGACGGTCCACCCAGTTCGCGGTCATGCTGTCTCCGTGGCACCTGGTGGTCCACCACGTTAAGGAAGATGACAGTGCGTTTGCACAATTGCTCCACTCTACGATCACTAATTTCGTGGGCTAGACGAGGCTTTGCAGCGCGTCACACCACCGTCCAAACGGACTCCGATGGTTCGAATGGACCCGGCGCTGCTATACGCACGTCTACAGAACGACCATAGAGGTTTCGTTCTGTCATTTGACGGCTCGGCCAAGACTCCGAAGCACGGAGGGTATGGCAGCTGCGCATGGAACCTCTGGCGACTCCCTGACTGGAAGATAGAGATCGCTGCAAGTGCTTATCGCGAGAGCACAACGGTGAATCAAGCGGAGTACATGGGTATGAACGAGGGCTTACGAGCCGCGCAAGCCTATGGTGTAACAGACCTAGTCGTCGTTGGCGACTCGAGACTGGCAATTCAGCAATCTCTAGGGGTGATCGCATGCCTGAAGGAGTCGCTTTTGACTCCGCTGAGCATACACCGAGAGCTCGTTGCGAGATTTTAATCCGTCAGATACCTCCATGTCACCCGAGAATACAACACTTCGACGGGCTCGCTGGCAGGAGAGACGTTGGCAGCAAAGGAAGCCAAAAC
>BSXT01001429.1:0-11676 GCA_030267785.1 Phytophthora fragariaefolia
CGATGGATCACTGGGAACGGAGCTTGAAGCCTATTCCGATGCGGACTGGGCTGGCAATCGTGACGACCGACGCTCGGTGAGCGGGATGATGCTCATGATGTGTGGTGCTCCTGTGGTGTGGCGTTCAACATTCCAGAAAACCGTTGCGCTAAGTTCCACCGAGGCCGAGTACATGGCGCTAAGTGACTGTGTCAAGGAGTGCATCTGGATGCGTCGTCTACTCAAGGACTTGGGTGTTGATCAAGTGGGGGCTACAGTGATATACGAGGACAACCAAGGAGCGATGGCGCTGGCAAAGAACGTCGGCTACTAAGCGCGCACGAAGCACATCGACATTCGCTACCACTTCATTCGTGAGAAGGTGGCAAGCAACGAGGTTGAACTGGTCTACGTGCAGTCCAAGAACCAACTAGCGGACTACCTGACCAAGGGTCTGACCACGAAGACTCTTCGCTACCTGATGATGGCCAGCAACGTCGGACCCGAGCTCGAGACATCGAATTGAGTGGGGGTGTCGTGATTGCACTTCGCTGTGACTTCGGCTGGGTCCCTACCGCGAGGCACGCGCTCGGGGCACGCGTTTAGTGCGTGGCAGGCGCGTGGCCTGAGTGGGTATAAGTAGTGGGCCGAATGGTGCGATCTCATTGGAGGATCATTGATGATTGACATGGTTAATGCAGGGACGGCGTACGCTGATTATATGAGAGAGCCGTGATTATGATTACCGTTTCCGTTACATCAAGCGTTTCCGTTACATGTGGCACTCTGTGAAGCTACATGAGGAAGTAGGATAGAGGTAGTAGAACAAGACAAGAACAACTAACTCAAACAAACTCACTTTCGGATTTCCTTCCTACTCCTCCCGTCGACTCCCAAGCTACGTCTGCACTCGCTATAATTACTACTCCCGCAAAGCTGCTTAAGCAATCAACGGACTGGTTATCTGTGACGACCTCTGTCGCATTCGATGCGAAAACGTTGACTGGTCGAATTCTAGCCACGACAATCGAGTCTGGCGGAACTCCAAAGTCGCGCTTTGCAAGGGGTCACATTTTACCAAAGCCCAGTACATACTGGGGGACTCTGCCTATCAGGTTTTGCAGGTTCTTGTTCCCGCTTTCAAAACTTCACAGGGCAGCCAACCTGGTGTGAAAGAAACATACTTCAACACATGCATGGCGAAAATTCGAATACGCGTTGAGCATTGCATCGGCATGTTGAAAGGCCGATTCCCGCTACTGCTGCTCGCTAACGAATAAAAAGGAATTGTAAAACACCGTCGAATTAATCAGAGCAAGCATGATTCTACACAATATGGCTATTGCTGATCCTATTCCACCAGAATGGATTGAACCTGAACCTGCCACTGGTGATCATGCGGACGAAGGCGACGATTTACTGATTCATGACAGCATAGCAGGTGCTGAATGACGCGATTACCTGGCCGACCTGGTATTCCACAGGCGGTACTAAGCACCGTCTTCTTTCCGACACATATTTCAGCGAGGCTGGAGGAGGTAGGAGGGAGTCTACGTCGGCGAGGGCAATTCCATTGTCCATAAGCTGCTTACGAGCAAGTACGAGTTTCACGACAGACTCGCGTTGTGTCATTTCCAGCTGAATCTTCTTTAACGCCAAATCAACACTAGCTTGGTTCTCCTTCATTTTAAACTCGCGCTGCTTAAGCTCCAGCTTTGCTTCCTCGATTTTCAGTAGACGACTTGTTTTCTTTGCTCGCTGCTTGCACGCCTCACTTTACCGATCCAGCACGTTATGAACAGTGTCCTTCATGCGTCGCTTTGCGTCACCGTAGTCATTATCAAAAGCGAGTGGAAGCTTCTCCCCTCGTTGAACGATAGCACTAGAGCTTTTTGCAACCTCCTCATCGCTGTCATCCGAGGTAACGGGAGGGCGAGCCGAAGGACGAGAATCAAAGACAACAGCGAGTTGGTAGTAGTACGGGCAGCGCTTCAGGATGGCCCCACGGAGAGTCAATTCATTCGTTTTGCCGGAGCCAGTTTGTGCCAGGAAGTCAACAGCCTCCCTAAACTGCGATGTTTTTTTTTTCGCGGACGTCCCCGATTGCGCGGTGCGTTATTCCAACAACTGCCAAGTCCGCCACGATTTCCTTTCAGCAACGCCTCTTTGGTGTTGCCGTTGTTGCGATCGCTATCCTGCCACTTGTTGTAGTTTGTCTCCGTCGAAAGCCAATCCAGTACGACCTGCAGAGATGACTTACGTCCATCTACTCCATCTCGGTCCCAAAAAATCGGCTTCTTCATGCGTGATGTCTTCGCGCTTATTTCGCTTGCGATCTTCGCGCGCGTTTTGGTATGGAGCACACCTCTCTTCCAAAACAAAAACACGGGTAAGTTCTCTTGGAATCCAAGAGAATTTTGTCCAATGGTGTTGCCAGAACTGTTTGGATTCACGGCTTGTATCCAACTCTGAAAACCACTGAAAGCCCCAACTGGCTGGTCGAAATAGGGGAAAGCTTCTGCAAACCAAGTGGGCACAGTCCGTGGCATGACGATGCTGTGGGACAGGGCCTTGATAACGGCATGAAGGCCAACCCGATGATAGCGGTGTATAGTGGAGAAATCCATCTTGAACTTGACCTATTGATCCCGCACGACGCGCCCTTCCGAGCCAATCCAGCAAGATGGCTAGAACCTCTCGGCGATACTTCGTCTTGGGTAGTATAAGCTCCATACACGAATCGTATAACGCATCGAATGCAACTCTGTCCATTCGGAAGTGATCACTAAATAGAAATGCATTAGGGCTCGTATAGATAGATTGGAAAAACCGTGATTGGGAGCTTTCCGTGCCCAGTAGTGAGGTGTTGGAATTCGACCGGGCACGGAAAGCTCCGCGCCGAGGTCTAGCGGTGTTGAACCTTCGGGTGAAATGCCGTCGGGTCTCCAGATTGGCCCGGGCGGACATGATTGATATTTACCGCGTTTGAGTGACAGCAAAGCCGGCTGAGTACTCTAAGTAGTCAGTATTGCGAGGAGTGTTTTAAACACTCGGATTAGTGGCGGGCACACTATTAGTACTTAGCCCGAGTCGGCGGTCGCGTGATTAGCCGCAGGCTCTGTTCACACTTGGTATTTGTATAGGGATCTAGGATTAGACACATATGGGGTTACAGAACCCCTAATTATTAAATCAGAGCAGAATTTCCCCCCAAAGGCAAAAGGGTCAAGTCCGTCCATGGTGAGCCTAGCTAGCTAGCTGTGGGGCGTGGATACACTCGGCCTCGGCGGGTTAATGGCTGCGGTGAACTCAAGGTACATTGACTGAGAGTTCATCCTGATAAGGCTAAGAGAGAGAAGTGGCCGAATGTTGAGGCAGAGAGAAGCCTCTGAGTGTGTTTGCTGGGCGCGAGGCAGAGCCCCCCAGCGTACCAGGACTTTCGCCGAGGGTTTTCTTAGGCTCCCCTGTACAAGGTCTTGACTGGCCCGGTACCCTTCCTAACTGAGGGACCACAGAGGGATAGCGTGAAAACGCGAACCTAAGTACATCCGAACCCTCGCTCGTGGTTCGAGGTGCACATTTGAGGGTACGCCTACCTGACCGAAAGTGCACAGAGGCATCGTCCAGCCCGGTGTAAGGGATCGGATCTGGTCTTCAGATTTTCCCCCAACAAAGCTCAACCGACCTTTCGGGGAAGGGAGAGTGTTGTTGGTAGGGCTCGTTCATATCCGGAACGGGGACATTCGTTGTGATCCTACACGACAACTGGTGCCGCGACCCGGGACTGCTGTGACCTATTGTGTGTTGTTTGGTTTGTGTAGGTGCTATCCTAACGTGCTTTGGAGAACAAGACGAAAAGAAACAAGAAGAAAACAAGAAGAAGAAAAACGAAAATGGCTAACGGATCCTAAGCGGTACCAGCTACGCCGATGAAATTGGGTCGAATCGAGATGGAAGGAGGTCCAACCCCCCCCAACTGGGAACGGAGGACGCCTTTCATCTATCTCCGAAAGGTCGGTAAGTTTCGATAAGTCGGCAGGAGGAATTTCCGAAGCCAAGGATGAAGAAGTAAATGAGTACGAGGACTCGGAAGCGGGAGTATACGATTTTGGCGATGCTCTGGATGCCTCGGACGAAGCTAGGGTGTCCGCAGGGCGCGGCGGAGCTCCACGCCCCATCAGACGAAACCTTGCCGGCGAATTTGATGAAGTGGCCAAGCCAGAGCCCGCACGCGATGACTCTGGAAGCGAAAACGAGGTCTTGGATAAGAAACCAGCAGATGAATCAGTCATCAGAAAGCTCCCTGGTAATCGCCCGCCCGTGAACAGCAGCACGCCTGCAGCTAACCGAGTGATCGGTCGGATTTTAGACCAGATGATGGAGTCGAGTGATTGGATTCGACAGTTCACGCCCAAGGCCGTGCGCCAAGCCCTCTGGGTAGAGCTGAGTGGCGAATTGGCCTGGCCCGTGAACACTATGTCGGCCGGGAAGGTGGCAGAAGACACGGTGTCACTACTCAGAGCGTTGGGGCTCGAACCTCAGACGAATCCGTCTTAGGCAGCCCTCCGAGATTGGCCCCCGGCAATTGTTGGCAAAGAGCTGAAGCGGTGGAAGAGGAAGCTTCAGCTCAGCTTTGGAACGTCCAACATCGGGTTGAAGACGCCTCCTACGGTTCGACCAAAAGGAGATGCAGACCCTTCACAGATCCCGCTACCCCAAACACCTAAGAAGAACGAACATGGAAAGGAAAGCGACGATGACGGGGTGTTCGGGGTGAAAACGGATGGGACACCGTACTTTCACGACTCCCACATGGTGACTCCTCGATCGTCCAACAGAACCGATCGGCTAGCACGAGACACAGAGGCCTCTAACGCCCAACGAGGTAACGCGAGGGCTTCGTCAGGACGGTCACGCCGAAGTTTTGTGCCACGCGACGACTCCTCGGATGACGATAGTGATGGCGATGACTATTACCGGAAAGATTACGCTGAGTACGATGATCCAAGCGACGAACTGGCTAGGCAAATGAGAGAGGTTAGCGAGATGGAACGGTTGAACTCTACTTCGAGGCTTGAGCTTGCGACTCACAGACCCCTCGCCCAGATCAAAGCCTTATCAGGGCTACGTTACAAGAGCGAAATTTCGATGCAATGGCTACGAACCTTCGTCTACGAGATGAAGGGGGCTCGCACCGCTCCGAACGAGTGGTGTATGGCTTTCGAGGTAAGTCTCCGAGATGGAGCATTGGTACCGGCACCTGCCCTGCAAGACGAAGCGTCGGTGGAAATTACTTAGCTATGCGTTCATTAAGTACTATTACTCGCAATTCCGCCAGTCCGCGAACGCTCGGTATTACTCGGCTAAGCGCGAACGCAGTGAGCATGTGTGCGACTACCTGAATCGGCTGAATGGCTACGCCCGCAACGCAGGAGTGCAATTGGAGAAGGGAGGACGCGAGTCCAAAGAACACGTGAACCGATTCCTCGAATCATGCGGAGACCGAGGTCTCGAGAGGCGTCTGTGCCATCTCCGCGTGAAGGCCATTCACGAACTGGAGGATATTATCAACGACATCCTCAAGTCGGAGGAACGAGGCTCGACTAGAGAAATCTCTGCGTACCTCCCCGAGGGCGAGACCGCTCTCACGGTCGTGATGAGCGGTGTGCAGAGACCCCGAGGGACGGATATCGACGGGACCGTCACGACCGACACGGACGCGGACCTGACCGTCGAATGGACGACTCCCGTCACACGCCCCACATCTCACTCGCGGAAGCCTCTCTGTCAGAGATGATGGCCGAGCTGCAGGTCCGCGAGTCGAAGTACGGGAGGTCAGAATGCTCGAAGTCTCGGGACATGCGTCGGAGCCTCAAGGACAGTAGCAGTGAAGACGCAGAGGATCGGTTGACAGATGAAGATCAATCGGGAAGTGATTACGCTGATCCGTACCACTCGGACGAGCATGATCGCCATGTCGCGGCCGCCAACGATGCTGAGCGCTGAACCGAGGCAATCGGGAAATACGGCCGGTCTGAAAATCGAGGCCGTCGCAGAGACTTCCCCAACAGAGGGCTCGACCGCAACTCCCGCCACCAAGGCCTTGACCGACGTAGTCGTCAGTATGGACCGTGTGCGGCATGCGGGGGTGCTAACCACTCCGCCCACGACTGTTTCAAGCGTTGTAAGTTACGCAAGCAGGTGCACGACGCCGGCAAGTGCGAAGACTTCCAGACCATGAGCACCAACCTCCGAACGAAGTCAATAAGAAAGATCTCCCGGTGGAGCTACAGAGCCTTCTCTTCAGCGGCAATTTAAACTAGGCAGCCCGCCAACTGAAACGGGGTTGGTCTCAATCGGGCTGCCACAGTTAGCCTCCCCACCCGTAGATGCAGACTGCTTCTATGCGTTTGTGGTTGAGAGCAAATGGCTGAAGACCCAACGAAGAGAGGAAGTAAATGAAGTGAATACGACGGAAATTGAAAAGGAGAGAAACGGAAGTTTCGGTGGAGGTGAAATTGATGAAAGGAGGTGTGATGAATGGATTGGTGATAGCTCATAAGGTTTGGTGTCGAGCGTCACTAAAAAAACCTGGCATGACTACCAACCCGAGAATGTAATTAAACTGTTGTCAGGTGAAAGACTTGGGTGGTGGTCAGCTCAGAAGTCTGACAAACGAGTGCGAATGAGAGCCCTGGTCCAAGGTGCTGTGAATGACGCACGCACGAGGATTCTGTTGGATACAGGAGCGAATGTTAGCGTGATCTCGGAGCGTTTCGCCAAACAACTTCGTTTGCGCGAAGTATGAGACCACGGACGATGTATGGAAATACAGGGATTCACCAAGGGAACGATGGCAACAACCCAACGAGCCCTCGCTAAAATAACCCTGGGGTGGAATCAAGTGTATGAGTATGAAATATGGGTGATGGACACTGGAGCCGGGGTGGACGTAGTCCTCGGAACGAATTTTATGATTCCGGCTGGTGTGCTTCTAGACCTCTTCCATGCGACTGCTCGGCTTCCTGACGAGGTTGAAATTCCTCTCATTAAGACGCAGCGCATGGCAGACACGCGGGAAGAAGGTTCTCATGTCCCTGACGGACCCACCGAGGTCTTGACTATACCGGGGCATGAGTCGAGAGACTATCGGCCAATGCGGCAACCCCCGACTAACGAGGCTCATGAGGTATGGGTTCGGAGGGCGAAGGAATTAATACCGAAGGTAGTGGAGTTTCGACGAGGCCGTCCGCGGCGGGTACGGGTGACGAACATCTCGGACCGCTTAGTCACGTGCCCGGTGCATCTACCTCTCTTGCTGTGGGTCCCCGAGGGGACCTACCGAGGACGGAAGGGTATGTGCGACTAGGTTCGGACAAGTATAACGAGTGGCGAGTCCTGGCTTACTCCCGTTCAAGAGACTCAGATCTCTATAAGGCTGATGACGAGATCTACAAACGATGGTTGGCAGCCCAACCATCGGTGGTGGAAAGAGTGCCGTACACGACTCCCACAAAGATCCTGAGACGACCGAGCGAATCCTCGGAAGGGAGCATGTCTGATAGGCATGATCAGGCGGGGTGCGCCGCCGCTACGACAGCATCTTCGCCGGAGATGGTAGCAGGGGTGGTGCACCAAGTGGAGGCATGTCCGAAACTTACCGCACACTCTGATATGGTGTCGGAGGGTTCGGAAGTGGTCTAACTGAAACTAGAAGGAGCCTATCGCGCTGCCGCTACAGTGTCAGAAGATTGGGGTGATCGCGACGCTCCGAATGCGTCAGAACACCCCGGTAATGCTATTGAGTTTGAGGATTATGCCCGCGAATTGGCGTTTCTGCCGGACCTTACCGAGGCTGCCTCTACTACGCTCGACCATACCGGACCACACGTTCGGCACCCGTCTGTGAGCGTAGAGAAGCAGGATCGCGTGGTGAAGGCTCTGAAGAGCCATGAACGAATCATGATCTCGAGGGGGAATGCTCTACCGCCACATGCCTACGGCGTGGTGTGCGATATCGATGTTCAGGATATCCACCTATCAAACCGAAGGCTCGGAGGATACCGCTTCGACATCTGAAACAGCTTTATGAGTTGTTGAAGGGATTGTTGAAGGCGGGTATCATTGCCTTCTCGGACAGCCCATGGGCATCGCCGATTGTGATTGTTCCGAAGAAAAACGGAGTGGATATTCGCTTATGTATTGACTACAAGCTGGTAAACTCTGTTACGGCTATTATGGAATATGCGACGCCCTTGGTTGATGACTTGCTTACGGACATGGAGAAGTATCTGTGGTACTGCTCCCTTGATGCTGCCAGTGGATTCTGGGCAGTGATGATGACTCAGAGAATCGGAAGATCTCTGCGTTTGTTTGTCCACTGGGGTATTTTGAGTGGCTTCGAATGCCATTTGGATTGAAAAAATGCCCCGATGATCTATCACCGGATGATTGGCAATCCTCTGTCGGGGTTCGTCCAACCTCGAGGAGGTTGGTCCGCCTTTGCGGAACGCGTCCGGATGGCTGAGGCTGCAGATTCAGCCGGCGGTGGTTCACCTACCGACACTGCTATCCATAGCCGAACTCGGTTCAAAGCCGTGAGAGCTCGGATATACCCGACTCCCTTTCGGCGGTCGTGAACGATCCAAGGGGTGACATGTTCGCTAGCGGCGAAGCCGACCAATCCTCGCTGGTACCGGTTTTCGAAAGTAGATCGTTTGTTGATGACATATGTTTTGGCGGTGAGTCATTTGATTCCTGCCTCGAGACGTTAGATCGATTATTGAGTCGCTTCGAAGAATGCCGGATTAGTGTCAGTTTTACCAAGAGTATGTTTGTACGGCCCACGGTCGATTTCTTCTCTCACGCGGTTTCACGGGGAGGGTTGCGAGCTGATGCGAAGAAGCTTAAGGCTATCACCGAGCTCTCGTTCCCGAAGACTAAGAAAGGTGTACAAGCCTTCCTCGGCGCACGGAATTATTATAGTCGGTTTATCCAAGACTTCGCGGTCTACGGTGCAGCCCTCTATCAAGTGCGCGAGGAGGACTTTGGATCCGGTGGAGACCTGGCCACTGCTAAACGAAGTTTCACAGTGCTTCAAACGAAAGTTGCTGATGCACCTATTCTAAAGCACTTTGACGGAGCCAAGGAGGTCCATGTGCTGCTGTTTGCCAACGACTGGGCTCTGAGCACTACGCTTATGCAAGAGCACGATGGGTCATGCATCCAGTTCGCTTTTGTGGCCGTGTGCTGAAATTCAATGAGGTGAATTACCACCCGGCCGAGAAGGAGGTGTTAGCGCAACTACTACTACTAAAGACATGCTACACTCAGCTGGCCGGGCGTACTATCAACGCCTATACCAGGTTTTCGACATTGGGGTGGATCAATACGTCCAAGCCACTCTTCGGACGGTCCACTCAGTTCGCGGTCATGCTGTCTCCGTGGCGCCTGGTGGTCCACCGAGTCACCGAGGATGATAGTGCATTCGCCCAACTGCTCCACTCCACGATCACTAATTTTGTGGGGCTAGACAAGGCTTTACAACGCGTCGCACCACCCTCTAAACGGACTCCGATGGTTCGGATGGACCCGGAGCCGCTATACGCACGCTTACCGAACGATCACCGAGGTTTCGTTCTGTCATTTGACGGCTCGGCCAAGACACCGAAGCATGGATGATATCGAAGCTGTGCATGGATTCTCTGGCGACTCCCTGACTGGAAGAAAGAGATCGCTACGAGTGCTTATCTCGAGAGCACAACGGGAAATCAAGCAGAGTACATGGGTATGAACGAGGGCTTACGCGCCGCGCAAGCCTATGGCGCAACCGACCTAGTCGTCGTTGGTGACTCGAGACTCACAATCCAGTAATCTCTAGGGGTGATCGCATGCCTGATGGAGTCGCTTTTGACTCAGCTGAACATACACCGATAGCTCGTTGCAAGATTTCAATCCGTCAGATATCTCCACGTCACCCGAGAATACAACGCTTCGGCGGACTCACCGGCAGGAGAGACGTTGGCGGCAAAGGAAGCCAAAACAACATTAACCGAGAAGTCGAAGAGCAGGCTGGAACAACTAAGCCGAATTCACGAGGTCATCTCGGAGAGACCAAACCGAGAAGGCACACAAGTCAGTACCCTGAGGACTCTGTCCGAGGATATGGTGACTCAGCGTGGTATTTTTTTCGATTTCGCACTTAAACCGAGGTTCATAACGGCTATAACTAGGCAACAAACCCAGGCCGCCAAGAAGCGAGTGAGATTTGCGGACACCCATGATGAGGACTCTGAAGCGTTACCTGTGGAACCAGAACCACCGGACCGACCAAATGACGCTACCACCCAGTCCTCTCACGTTGAAAATGGTGAAATATTCCCTGGGGCAGCCGAACGGCCGCCTAGTGCCGAGGATGTTGATCCATTAGAAGCGCAAAAACAACGACGCCGTAGAGTTGGCACAGCTCAAGACGAGGAACTTCGCTGGGCCAACCTCAAGTTGGTGTTAAAGGGCGAAAGCGCGAGTCTTGGATATAAAGCTGCCCGAGAGGCCTGGAAAATGGCGGACCGATTTGTGCTGAGCGATGACGATTTACTATATTTCTTAGGAGAGAACCGTCGGTGGGGCAAAGATCGGATGAACGAGAACATCCCCCGCTTAATGGTACCGACAGCGATGGTTCAAGAAGTGTTACAGAGCTGTCCTGACTCACTGGAAGGAGGTCATCAAGGTAACGTCCGAACCTTCCATAGAGTCAATGCAGATTATTATTGGATCGGTCTATACGCAGATGTTGAGAGGCACGTGAGGTCGTGTCCAGATTGCAGCTCAAGTAAGAGCCGTCCTCAGCTACGAGGATACCCCCCGGGGAACATCCTGGCAGAGCGACCACTCCAGATTGTATCAATGGATTTCGTCATCCCACTACCGAAGTCTCGGAGGGGCAACACCGCGCAGCTCCTATTTCAGTGTGCATTTACTGGATTTGTCATGGCGATGGCTATGTCGGACACCTCCGTGCTGTGCGTCGTGCAAGCTTTCGAAGAATGTGTATACAGCAGGTTCGGGGCGCCGTCCTTAGTCAGACATGACCGAGGTCCCCGCTTTATGAGCGAAGTTTTTCAAGCCTTCGCGGAGATGATGCAATCTCGGTCGCGGGCGACTCTGAGGTATCGGCCACAAGCGAACGGCCATCAGGAACGCTCGGTGAAGACAGTAATGCAGTCGGTACGGGTGTACGCTGAGGACCCTCTCCAACAAGATTGGGATGAGATTATGGAGAGGCTAGGTTTCGCGATTAATAACTCGCAAGACACCACTCGGAAAGAGACACCGTTTTTTCTGGTGCATGGGTGGGGCGCGCAATCGACACTTAAAGCGATGGCGTCTTCTCTGAAAGGAGGGCTCGGTAGGCAATCAGATGCTTTAGCATGGAGAAGGGAAGTCAACCGCCAGCAAGAAATAGCGTTGAAAATGACAAAAGAGTATCAGGCGGTTGAAAAATCGAGAAGAGCGAGTGAACACAATGGCTCTCTGAGCAGGCAAGAAAAGGCGTCTCTACCTCAACTGAGGGTCAACGAGAGCTCGGAAGGCAATCCAGGCGACGCAGAAGATACGGATACATCGGTGAGCGAGAGTCCGAAGTCTCTCTTTGAGCCGGGCGATAGAGTGTGGCTGTACATGGAAAGAGTCAAA
>BSXT01001431.1:0-10999 GCA_030267785.1 Phytophthora fragariaefolia
ATCTGGTCTACGTAACAAGAGCAAAAATTCGATACAATGGCTACGAACCTTTGTCTATGAGATGAAGGTGACTCGTACCCCTCCGAACGAGTTGTGTATGGCTTTCGTGTTGACCCTCCGAGATGGGACCTTGCATTGGTACCGGCAACTGCCTCACAAGACGAAACGTCAGTGGAAGTTAATCGGTGATGCGGTCATTAAATACTATTTCTCGCAATTCTGCCAGTCCGCGAATTCTCGGTATTACTCGGCTAAGCGTGAAGGCAGCGAGCATGTGTGCGATTATCGGAATCGACTAAACGGCTACGCCCCCAACGCAGGAGTGCAATTTGAGAAGGGAGGACGCGAATCCAAGGAACATGTGAACCGATTCCTCGAATCACGCGGGGATCGAGGTCTCGAGAGACGTATGTGCCATCTCCGTGTGAAGGATCTTCATGAACTGGAGGATATTATTAATGATATCGTCAAGTCGGAAGAACAAAGCTCGACTAGAGAAACCCCTGCGTACCTCTCCCGAGGACGAGACCGCTTTCACGGTCGTGATGAGCGGCGTGCAGACCTCTTGGGACGAATATCGGCGGGACCATCACGACCGACACGGACGCGGATATGACCGTCGAATGGACGACGCCCGTCACATACCCCGTATCTCACTCGCGGAAGCCTCTCGGTCAGATATGATGGCTGAGTTGCAGGTCCGCGAGTAGAAGTACGGGAGGTCAGAACGTTCGAAGTCGCGAGACATGCGTCGGAGCCTCGAGGATAGTAGCAGTGAAGATATGGAGGATCGGTCGACAGATGACGATCAATCGGGAAGCAATTACGCTGACGCGTACCACTTTGACGAGGATGATCGTCACGTCGCCGACGCCAACGACGCTGAGCGCCGAACTGAGTCAATCGGGACGTACGACCGGTCTGAGAACTGCGGCCGTCGCGGAGACTTCCCTAACATAGGGCTTGACCGCAACTCCCGCCACCAAGGCCCTGACCGATGTAGCCGTCAGTATAGACCGTGTGCAGCATGCGGAGGAGCTAACCATTCTGCCCACTACTGTTTCAAGCGTTGTAAATTGTGCAAGAAAGTGCACGACGCCGGCAAGTGCGAAGCTTTCTAGACCATGAGCACCTACCTCCGAACGAAGGTTGATAAGAAAGACCTCCCAGTGGAGCTACAGAGACTTCGCTTCAGCGGCGATTTAAACTAGGTAGCCCGCCAACTGAAACTGGGTTGGTCCCAATCGGGCTGCCACAGTTAGCCTCCCCACCGGTAGACGCAGACTGTGTCTATGCGTTTGTGGGTGAGAGCAAATGCCTGAAGACCAACGAAGCGAAGAAGTGAATGAAGTGAACACGACGGAAATTGGAAAGGAGGGAAACGAAAGTTTTGGTGGAGGTGAAAGTAATGAACGGCGGAATGGTCAATGGAATGGTGGTAGCTCAGAAGGTTTGGTGTCAAGCATCACTAAAAAAACATGGCATGACTACCAACCCGAGAACGTAATTAAGCTGTTGTCGGGCAAAAGACTTGGGTGGTGGTCGGCTCAGAAGCTTGGCAAACGAGTGCGAATGAGAGCTCTGGACCAAGGCGCTGTAAATGACGCGCGCACGAGGATTCTGTTGGACACTGGAGCGAATGTTAATGTGATCTCCGAGCGTTTCGCCAAGCAACTTCGTATACGCGAAGTACGAGACCACGGACGATGTACGGAGTCATGGATTCACCAAGGAAACGATGGCAACGGCCAACAAGCCCTCGCTTAAGTAACCCTGGGGTGGAATCAAGTGTATGAGTACGAACTATGGGTTATGACCATGAAGGTGGGGAGGACGTAGTCCTCGGAACAGATTTTATGATTCCGGCTGGTGTGCGTCTAGACCTCTTCCATGCGACTGCTCGACTTCCTGACGAAGTTGAAATCCCCCTCATCAAGACGCAGCGCATGGCAGACACGCGGGAAGAATATCCTCATGTCCCTGATGCACCCACCGAGGCCTTGACTATACCGGGGACTGTGTTGCGAGACTATCGACCGATGCGGCAACCTCGGACCAATGATTCTCATGCGTTATTGGTTCGGAGGACGAAAGAATTAATACCGAAGGTTGTAGAGTTTCGACGCGGCTGTCCACGGCGGTTACGGGTAACGAGCATCTCGGACCGCCTAGTCACGTGCCCGGTGCTTTTACCTCTCTTGCTGTGGGTTCCCAGAGGGGGCCTACCGAGGACGGAGGGGTACGTGCGTCTAAGCTTCGACAAGTACAACGAGTGGCGAGTCCTCGCTTACTCCCGTTCAACAGATTCTGAACTCTACAAGGTCGAAGGCGAGATCTACCAACGATGGCTGGCAGCTCAACGATCGGCGGTGGAAAGAGTGCCGTATACGACTCCCACAACGATTCTGAGACGACCGAGCGAATCCTCGGAAGGAAGCGTGTCTGATAGGGATGATCAGGCGGAGTGCTCCACAGCTACGACAGAACCTTCGACGGAGATGGTGGCAGAGGTGGTGCACCAAGAGGAGCCACGTCCGAAACTTACTGCGCACTCTACAGGGTGTCGGAGGGCTCGGAAGTGACTTAACTGAAACCGGAAGGAGCCTATCTCGCTGCTGCTACAGTGTCAGAAGATTGGGGTGACCGCGACGCCCCGAATGCGTCAGAACACCCCGGTAATCATATTGACTTCGAAGATTACGCTCGCGAATCGGCATTTCTGCCGGACCTTACCGACGCCGATTCTACTACGCTCGCCTATACTGGACCGCATGTTCGGCACCGTCTCTGAGCGTGGAGCAGCAGGATCGCGTGGTGAAAGTTCTGAAGAGCCATGAGTGAATCATGATCTCGAGTGGGAATGCTCTGCCACCACCTGCCTACTGCGTGGTGTGCGATATCGATGTTCAGCGTCATCCACCTATCAAACCGAAGGCTCGGAGGATACCGCTTTGACATCAGAAGCAGCTTTAAAAGTTGCTGAAGGGATTGTTGAAGACGGGTCCCATTGCCTTCTCGGACACCCATGGGCATCGCCGATTGTGATTGTTCTGAAGAAAAACGGGGTGGATATTCGTTTGCGTATTGACTACAAGATGGTAAACGCTGTGACGGCTATTATGGAATATGCGATGCCCTTGGTCGATGACTTGCTTACGGACATGGAGAAGTATCTGTGGTACGGCTCCATTGATGCTGTCAGTGGATTCTGGGTAGTGATGATGACTCAGAGAGCTCGGAGGTTCTCTGTGTTTGTTTGTGCACTGAGTGGTTTCGAATGCCGTTTGGATTGAAAAACGGCCCAATGATCTATCAGCGAATGATTGACAATCCTCTGTGGGGGCTGGTTCAACCTCGAGGAGGTTGGTCCGCCTTTGCGGAACGCGTCCGGAAGGCTGAGGCCGCAGATAGAGCCGTCGGTGGTTCACCTACCGACACTGCTACCTATAACCGAACTCGGTTCGAAGCGGACCGTGAGAGCTCGGAGATACCCGACCCCCTTTCGGCGGTTGTGAACGATCCCAAGGGTGATGTGTTCGCTAGCGGCTAAGCCGACCAATCCTCGCTGGTACCTGTTTTCGAACGGAGATCGTTCGTTGATGACATATGTTTCGGCGGAGAGTCATTTGACTCCTGGCTCGAGTCGTTAGATCGACTATTGAGTCGTTTCGAAGAATGCCGGATTAGCGTCAGCTTTACCAAAAGCATGTTTGTACAGCCCACGGTTGATTTCTTGTCCCACGCGGTGTCACGGAAGGGGTTGCGAGCTGAAGCGAAGAAGCTTAAAGTTATCACAGAGCTTTCGTTCCCGAGGACGAAAAAAGGAGTGCAAACCTTTCTCGGCGCACTGAATTATTACAGTTGGTTCATCCAAGACTTCGCGGTCTACGGCGCAGCCCTCTATCAGGTGCGCAAGGAAGACTTTGGACCCGGTGAAAACCTGTCCACTGCGAAACGAAGTTTCGTTGCGCTTCAAGCAAAAGTTGCCGATGCACCTATTCCGAGGCACTTTGACAGAACCAAAGCGGTCCATGTGGTGATATTTGCCAAGGCCTGGGCTCTGAGCACAACGCTTATGCAAGAGCATGATGAGGTCATGCATCCCGTCTGTTTTGTGTGGACGTGTGTTGAAAGACAATGAGGTATTTACCACCCAGCCGAGAAGGAGGTGTTAGCGCTGCTTTTACTACTAAAGATGTGCTACACCCAATTGGCCGGGCGTACAAATCAATGCCTATACCAGGTTTTCAACGCTGGGTTGGATCAATACGTCCAAGACACTATTCGGACGGCCCACCCAGTTCGCAGTCATGCTGTCTCCGTGGCACCTAGTGGCCCACCGAGTCAACGAGGATGACAGTGCGTTCGCACAACTACTCCACTCCACGATCACAAATGTAGTTGTGTTAGAAGAGGCTTTGCAGCGCGTCGCACCACCCTCCAAACGGACTCCGATGGTTCGTATGGACCCGGAGCTGCTATACGCACGCCTACAGATCGACCATCGAGGTTTCGTCCTGTCATTTGACGGCTCGGCGAAGGCACCGAAGCATGGACGGTATGGAAGCTGTGCATGGATTCTTTGGCAACTCCCTGACTGGAAGATAGAGATCGCTGCGAGTGCTTATCTCGAGAGCACAGCGGTGAATCAAGCGGAGTACATGGGTATGAACGAGGGCTTACGAGCCGCGCAAGCCTATGGTGTAACCGACTTAGTCGTCGTTGGTGACCCGAGACTCGCAATCCGGCAATCTCTAGGGGTGATCGCATGCCTGAAGGAGTCGCCTTTGACATACACCGAGAGCTCATTGTGAGATTTCAATCCGTCAGATACCTCCAGGTCACCTGAGAATACAACTCTTCGGCGGGCTCGCTGGCAGGAGAGACGTTGGCGGCAAAGGAGGCCAAAAAAATATTAACCGAGGAGTCGAGGAGCAAGCTGGAACAACCAAACCGAATTAACGAAGTCATCTATGAGAGACTGAACCGAGAAGTCACACAAGTCAGTACCCTGATGACTCTGTCCGGGGATATGGGGACTCAGCGTGATAATGTAAACCGAGGTTCATAACGGCTATAACTAGACAACAAGCCCAGACCGCCAAGACGTAAGTGAGTTTTGCGGACACCCATTATGAGAACTCTGAAGCGTTACCTGTGGAACCAGAACCACCGGATCGACCGAATGATGCTACCACCGAGTCCTCTCACTGTGAAAATGGTGAAACACCTACTGGGGCAGCCGAAGGACCGCCTAGTGCTGAGGATGTCGACCCATTAGCAGTGCACGAAGAACGACGCCGCAGAGTCGGCAGGGCTCAAGACGAGGAGCTTCGCCGGGCCAACCTCAAGTTGGTGTTAATAGGCGAAAGCTCGAGTCTTGGATATAAAGCTGCCCGAGAGGCCTGGAAATTGGCGGACCGATGTACGACGGTTTACTGTACTTCTTAGGTGAGAACCGTCGGTGGGGCAAAGATCGGATGAACGAGACCGTCCTCCGCCTAGTGATACCGACAACGATGGTTCAAGAAGTGTTACAGAGCTGTCATGACTCACTGGAAGGAGATCATCAAGGTATCGTCAGAACCTTCCACCGGATCAAAGCGGATTATTATTGGATCGGTCTATACGCAGATGTGGGTGAGGTCGTTTCCAGATTGCAGCTCAAGTAAGAGCCGCCCTCAGCTACGAGGATACTCCCCGGGGAACATCCTGGCAGAGCGGTCACTTCAGATTGTATCAATGGATTTCGTCATCTCACTACCGAAATCTCGGAGGGGCAACACCGCGTTGCTCCTACTTCAGCGTGCATTTACTGGATTTGTCATGGCGCAGGCTATGCCGGATACCTCCGCACTGTCCGTCGCGCAAGCTTTCGAAGAATGTGTGTACATAAGGTTCGGAGCACCGTTCTTAGTCAGACATGACCGAGATCCCCGCTTTATGAGCGAAGTTTTTCAAGACTTTGCGGAGATGATGCAATCTAGGTCGCGGGCGACTTTAGGTTACCGGCCACAAGCGAATGACCAATAGGATCGCTCGGTGAAGACAGTGATGCAGTCAGTACGGGTGTACGATGAGATTGTGGAGAGGCTAGTTTTTGCGATTAATAACTCGCAAGACACCACTTGGAAAGAGACGCCCTTTTATCTGGTGAATGGATGGGACGCTCAATCGACACTTAAAGCGATGGTGTCTTCTCTGAAAGGAGGGCTCGGTAGGCAATCAGATGCCTTAGCATGGAGAAGGAAAGTCAACCGCCAGCAAGAAATAGCGTTGAAAATGGCAAAAGAGTATCAGGCGGTTGAAAAAGCGAGAAGAGCGAGTGAGCACAATGATTCTCTGAGCAGACAAGAAAAGGCGTCTCTACCTCGGCCGAGGGTTAGTGAGAACTCTGAGAAAAATCCAGAAGACGCAGATGATACTAGTACACCGATGGATGAGGGTCCGAAGTCTCTCTTTGAGCCTGGCGATAGAGTGTGGCTGTATATGGAAAGAGTCAAACCACGTCTCACTAAGAAACTGGCACATCATTGGCATGAACCCTTCCGGGTTAAAATGAAGGTTGGGGAATACGCGTATGAACTGGAGCTCCCAGATAGAAGTGGATATCTATTCTACCCAGTAGTCCATGTGTCTCGGCTGAAGGCAGTGAAAGCGTTCGGCGATCGACCGAAGGTTCGGTTGACCCGCTTACTGACGAACCGAGGCTAGACTTCGACGAAGAGTTGCTACCTGCGGATAGTTGGGAGCCAGACGTGGTAGCAGGAGAGTATGAAGTCGAATCCAACTTGGATGACCGAAGGCCAATGGAGATGAGTACTCGGGGGTCGGTCAGAGAGTTCCTAGTGAAGTGGGTTGGCTATGACGAGCCAACATGGGAACCAATGACCAACCTCTCGTGTGGAGGAATACGCTATGATTATTTGCGTGAGAAACGCAGTTCTCAGAGGTTCCAAATGGTCCAAATCGCTGACGAGGACTAGGAGCATGTACGAAAATGGACTGTGGACAAGAAGCTACTGTACGATTATTGCATGGTTTTATGTTTGTATATGATGTGAACGAAATTTCGGATATAGATTTGACTATGGAAATTGACGTCGAAAGAATGATGAAACGATGTTAAGTCTCTGAACTAGCGGAATATGGTTGCTAAATAAATTAAGAATAAGTAAAATGACGGACCGAAACCTAAATCTCACCTGTTAATGCGAGATCAGCCAAGACGTCAAGTCTAGCCTGAGCAGGGGTAGTAGGCCCAAGCTCCGCTTGGACGTTCGCTTGGTCGGCCGCTGGGATCGGGGTCCTGGCACTTGGGGCGCCGGACGGCGAGTCAGCAGCTGCGGGGGGCATCGGCAACCGCTTGGGCTTGCGCGTCAGAGAACTCTTGGAGCCACGGAGCAGTGACGTGGGACTGCATCAACACGGGGTTCATCACTATAGCCACACCGACTTCTTCTCGAGTCGGGCCTTCGGGAATGAAATGTGGGGCCGCGGGAGTGCACAGAGTAAATGTCGTGTTGAACGGATGCTCGGCCGGCAACCCCACCCAGCCGTTCCGCCAAGGCTGCCGGGCATCCAGAACCCCCACCTCGACGGTCCATGCCGCAGTACTCGGAGCCCAAGTGAGGGTCTCGAACGAGTCCTGCGACATCGAGGGCTCCAGCAAAATATCGGGCGGACACTTGATCTTGCCACCGGCATCCGGGGTGCACCAGATCCAGAACCGCTTGGGAATTTGAAGCCGGAAACGGTCAGCACGCAGGTTCCGAGCCTTGTTGTAGGCCCGCCATGCTGTCTCCGTCTCCAGATAGTCGGGCGTGTCCGACCCGATCCGGTCAGAAAGCTGCCGGAGCCATTGCTCGACAGCAGCAACTGAGATCCAGTGGGCTCGCTCCCAGAGAGCAAACCCGAGGTCTGAATGCTCGGTCCTCCCCACGGCTCGCCCCGTGAACTGGCGCCATAACTTGACCACGATGGCAAGACCCGAAGCCCGAATCGAGATGGGCTTCATGGACACGTAGCCGTCTGCCCCGAAGGTGCAGGGGGACTCCGGCAAACCTGCCCGAAGCCACTGTCATGAGTGCGTTGGGTCCTCCCAGTCAGCAGAAGCCTGGATGCCAGCAACCGAGCACTCAGTGACACGATCACTGGCAATAGACTGAGGGATGCGAGTATTCAATATTAAGGCTCTTGAGCCCCCGGAGCCGTGAATGCAGGCTCCAACAGAGGGTTAGCCAAGTCGGGGAGCTTCCGTGACGCTCGCACCCGAAGCTATGGGCCTTGGATCGGAGTCAGGATAGCAGTCACCGGCTCGAAAGCCGTGGGCCAAGTCCAAGCATCGTAGACAGAGTTGCAGTAACTACTGCCCGGGCACGCGGAGCCGAAGCTTGCCGAGGGGTCGGAGTGGCCACCACACGAGCTGGAGGGACCGGACCCGTGTGGGTGTTGGCCACTCGACGACGCGCCGAGGCCGACGTCACCACCGCTGCCGGAGCCGCGGCCACCACTGTAGCCGACTCAACAGGGTCGGGTGTGGACGCCGAGTTTGCCATAGAAGCTCGAGTGGCTGCTGGCGTGCGGGGGGGCGTTGCTAAGCCCAGTACCAAGGCGCCAGCCGCGGCCTCGTTCTTGGCTGCAGCCATCGACCGACGACCCGCAGTAGTCGACGCCGCGCGAGTGGGCTGACCATCGCGCCGAGGCTGGGAGACCACTGGGGACGAGAACACCCCACCGGGTGCAACGGAAGCTTCGTAAGCAGCTCCGTCAGCCCCGGAACCTCCATCGCCGCCAATCCCAACCGGTACCGAAGCCACGGTACCGGGAGTAATGCCCCTTGAAACCACCGGCGTGCTTGAAAGTGAAGCAGTCGATGCCGTCGACGACGCTGGGGATGGTGGTGTCCGAGGGATCGGTGAAAACGGTGGATCCCACCCGCTTGGAATAGACGCGAACGACAACACGGCACTGTCGGCCGAGACCGCAATGCCAGAGACCGGCGCCGACGAAGTCGAAACTGAGGTGGTCGGGAGCGATGAAGGAACGCTCTGTGAAGGCCCACTGCCGCTGACCGCCGCAGAGGCTGCTTGCTTCGCAGCCTTCCGAGCCTTCAAATCCACTGAAGGCCGACCAAGCCGCTGCTTCTTCTTGGGTGGCGAAGGCGCAGACCGAAGCTTGGTGGACGACTTTGCTGGCCTCTTACCCTTGCCTTTGTGGAGGAAAGAAGGAATTACTGGACCCGAGTCGTCTGAAGTGTCGGAGTCGACAGTCAGAGACGTCGAAGACCCTGACGTAGTCGTAGCTCCACAAGATGTCCCCGAGAATGCTGGCGGGGTCGGCAAAGAAGCTTCGGAAGACCCAGAAGTTGATGGCGGGGGTGGGGTCCCCAACTGCAGTGCACCCAATTCCTCCAGAAAGGTGGTGAAGGCAGCAGGCATTGCGGACGCAAATGTCGAGCTAGTTCCCCAGAGACAGAGCTCTGACGGTCGCTCTGCCCCAAGTACTCGCGGAGCTGGCGGAGCTGCGCGGCGTACGAGGCGATGCCGGCCTTGAATTGCTCCCGGTCTTGACGGATGACCTTGTGGGTGTCCGCCTGAGACTTGTCGAGGCGACGGCATCGCAGCTTGAGGACCGCGGCAGCTTGGGGTCTCTGTTCCAACGCAATGTTGGTAGCCACGAGCTGCCGAGCAGCGTCAGCGTGGTTGAGCCTGAGCCGCCGAAGGTTCTCGAGGGCCGCGTTGCGCTCGTGCGAAGCTGGGTTGCACTAGCGCTCGGCCTTAAGCCGGAGGTCGACCTCACGACGGAGCGAAGCTTCGGAAGCGGCCAACTGCGCCTCCAGTGAAGCGACGTCCCCCCGCAACTCCGTAAACTTGTACTCCCAAGGAGTAGGCGAGCGAGGGATTGGAGCCAACGCATCGACTACATCCGAGCGCGCCCCAGTAGCCTCGAGGCGCTGGTCTAGCTCGTAGTCGGTGTGGAGGGGTGGCCGACGGTTCAAGTCGACCACCAAGCGGGCCAGAGCCAAGAAGTGGATCTGAGCAGACTCCTGCACCTGCCGGACCGTACGATCGGTGCCGGCGGTGACGATGTCCTCGATGCCCTCTCATCGGACAGAGGAAAAGCGAGGCACCCCGGGGCAGCGAACGAGGCCTCGGGCGCATCAGCAGCCGAACAAGCACAATCGCCAGGAGCCCCTGAACCGGAGACCGAGTCTTGAGGCTGGGAATCCGCCGAGCCTGCACTGGAAGCAGCCTCGGGCGCATCAGCGGCCGAACGAGGAACAGCGCCAAGTACCGGACTCAAGGCGTTGGCCGGGTGAGCCACGGAGGGCTCTGAGCCCTCACCACTAGCGTCCCCAGTGGACGCAATGGGCAAAGAACTGGGTGCGCAAACCTTAGCAACACCAGCGAGTGGAGGACGCGACGGAGAACCTCCGTCGGCGCTGGGAGAAGCGGGCGGTGGCATGATGGTGACCGACGTCTCAGGCGAAGCCGCAAGAGGTGGAGTGTCGACGCTGAAAGCGCGGAGAGCGCGAGCTTGAGCGCGGGCTAGATGACTCTGACCCCGAGCCATCAAGTTGGAGAATGAACGACACTGCAACGCTCACCACTCACGAGGGTCCGCCTTGCGTTGAGATGTTGGAATTCGACCGGGCACGGAACGCTCCGCGCCGAGGTCTAACAGTGTTGAACCTTCGGGTGAAATTCCATCAGACCTCCTGATTGGCCCGGATGGACAAGATTCACATTTACCGCGTTTGAGTGACAGGTACTCAGAGGGCTCAGTCGGTCCTAATACAATCCCGGCTGAGTACTCTGAGTAGTCAGTATTGCGAGGAGTGTTTTAAACACTCGGATTAGTGGCGGGCACACTATTAGTACTTAGCCCGAGTCGTCGGTCGCGTGATTAGCCGAAGGCTCTGTTCACACTTGATATTTGTATTGGGATCTAGGATTAGATACATATGGGGTTACAGAACCCCTAATTATTAAATCAG
>BSXT01001432.1:0-10873 GCA_030267785.1 Phytophthora fragariaefolia
GTGCTGGGCTTTGTGGGTTAGCCTAAAGGAAACCACGGCGCACAAGGGGAAACGATCAGCCCGAGGAACGGGTGTGGAGTAGGGCCTTCGGGTTCTTAACCTTACCCGACAAGCCTACCGAGTTATCGTGACTCGGTGGGTGTTGTCGAGGGAGTGTGCCTTTGTACATTTGTGCAAAAATCTGGCGTGTCCCAACACGACAAAGTCCTGCTTTCGATGCATCTGTAGTCAACTTAAACGACAGATAGTAGTTGAAAGAGCAACTGCAAGTTGAAAGGTCGTTATCAATAATCTCCTTTGACGGCGATGTCTCAGCGTGTATCCATATTTTTCCTGGATTCAGGCTGTTACGCCCTTTCCTAGTGGTGTGGCACACTAAAACCAGATGCCACGTCGTATCGTCACCGGTCCGCTCTGGCCAATCAGCGTTCGCGGAATCTGTTGGGGGTCGTCCCGACAACTCCAGGGCGCTTTTTTCAAACGGCAGACTGGGGCAGCGTTTTGCAGCGAAACCTCGATACCACAGCAGCCCCCACCGCGGCACCAGCCGGAGCACCTGGCGAGTGTTGTGATGCCTTGGTGAATCGCCTATCGTGAAGCCGTCGCGCGCGGCCGAGTCTGCCATCTCGGTGGCTCTGAGAGCCATTGGTCCAGTCTCGCCCATGGCGGTAAGCGACTTGTTTTCTTGTGCTTTTCTTGTTCAATCTTTTCTGACTACATCTTCGCCTTACTTGTTGTTTCCACTTCAGTCGAATGTTGAGGTCGAGGATGGGGAGGTCTTACCTTCTGCGGCCCAACCCGAGTCTTCTTCAAACCCCGTTAACTCGTCATCCGCTGCGTCGTTGGTGAGTCACCCTGCCTTCAGCGTTGATCCGTTGTTTGTCATCTCACCTCGTCCTCTGTTTCACGCAGAGTCCTAGGGAGGCGTTGTCATCTTCCTCGGTCACTGGCGTCGCGTCGCCGTCTCCTGGGGTCCGTGCATTTGCTTACTGTCATCATTAATCGAATCGTCTTTGTCTAGGTCTCCATGTCTGACATCTGACATCGTATGCGTTGATGTGGTTGACTAGTGCAATGTTGATTCCGCCTCCATGCTGGAGGACGCGTCGACAGAGACGTCTGAGCGAGTTATCGCTGTACTTGGTTCTCGCTTGGAGGCGATGACTCGTTTGGTTGTTGGTCTTCATTTGGAACCTTCCATCCGCGGTGATCGCCGCGTGCGATCAAAGGTGGAGTCGGCCAAGTGTCTGGATGACGTGGTTTCCGCTGTCGCTCCGGATTCTCGTGTTGGAGCCGATAACCCATTGGATGTCGCCGTCCTTCGGGCTCAAGTTTATGCTGCTGAGACGGCTCAAGCTTCGGCTGAACGTGAGCTTGCCAAGGAGACCTTTCGCCGGGAAAATGCTGCCGTCATGACATCTTCGACTACGAAGGAGCTAGCGGAAACACGTCATCAACATCAGATCTTTCGTGACATCGCGGCGAGGTATCAGCATGACGCTAGTGCGCTTAGCGCGATTGTGGAGCAACACAAGGAGTTGTACCAGCGTATGGAGAACCGAGTCAAGGCTGCCGAGGGTTCCGTACAGCGCTTGACTTCTCAGTTGGAGCGCGAGCGAGAGATCTTCAAGGCGGCGGTCGCCGTGAACACGGCTCCGAGTCGTCGGTTGCACAATCTCTTGTCGTCTTCTGGTGCGGCGGATGTTTCGACCGAGACCCACCTTCGTCGTCGAAATGAAGACCTCCCAAAGCGCGTGAAGCGGCTCATCGCCGCGAACCGGACTCTCCGAGCGCGTATCAAGCTAGCGGATTTGGATCCCGATACTTTGGTGCTAGTGGCTGAAGGTAATTCATCGCTTGTAGCTGCGGCATGCCTTGATCATTTTTTCCTGACATATCGTGCTCCCTCCTAGGGCTGTCCACGGGAGAGCTGGATTGGGGGCTCCTGAACCTTAGCGACGAAACTCGAGTCGTCGTTCGGGATGCCTTGAAGACTGCTGATGCCTCGCGCTCCGCCGATGAGGTCGCTGACAGCGTTGCTCGGGCTGCTTTCCAAGTTTCGGCTCTTCCAAGCGAAATGTCCCCGAAGGCGCAAGCGGCAGAAACTCGCCGCACGTCTCCTGGGACGTCGTTGGCAGAAGTTCGCGAGGCCACCTCCAAACGGAAGGCGCTGTCTTCGTCTGCTGCTCGAGCCCGCAAGCGTTTTCGCGGCCGGCTCCGCGTTCATGACGACGATTCAGACTCTGAGTCTGACTCCGGTGGCCCCTCAGCTTCGTCTGATACTAGGACTCCCGAGAGGCGGAAGACTGCCGCTCGTCCAGACTCGACACCGGTGGCGTCGAAGTCGCGCTCGCTGTTGCTTTCTCGTTCCTCGTCGAAGGGTCCAAGTCCTCCCTCGAAGCGTTCTCTTCCTCGTTCGCGTCGTGCTTCTACTGCCTGCTCGCAAGCAACTTCCCGTGCGGTCTCGCGAACGTCAAGTCCCGCTCGCGGAGGTGTTCCCGCGTCATCATCGGTCGATCCTTGCGCTGAACCCCTCGCACCTCGTCTCGACAGTCGTTGTGTCCTGGATTTGTCGAGGGCTGCGCTTCAGTCGTCGAGCCTCGCTCCTCCGGTGACTGCAGCATCGTCAGGTGCTCCGGATGCGTCCGCTGCGGGGGGCGTGTCGCTATCCCTCCTGGCAACATCGCAGCAGAATGCTCTAGCCACACTGACTTCTCAGCCTTCCCACTTGGCTTTGTCCTGTGATGAATCGGTGGCGACTATTATGCTATCGGACGGCGAAGCCGAGGTTGAGGACCAGTCCAAGTCTGTCGAGGTCACTTCCTCCGTTTCGAGTAGTTTCGTCTGGTAGTGCTTCAACAGTGGAATCAACGATTTCTTGTCGTGGTCCCGTTCTCCGGATGAAAGCGGCTCGCTCAGAGTTCAGGTCAGCGCTGCTGCTGGAAGCCTTAGAGGCTGACGACGATGACATACTGGGTTTGATTGATTTTTCACCAGTGGGTTCCAGTGCCGGCGCTCAGGATGATGCTCAAGTGGTCGGTCCGGCTGGCGCGCTATCGCGTGGAGTCATCGGTGGTCAGGTGAGACCCTCTCCTACAACTCCGTCCCGTTCCTCGACAGGTCGGAGGACGAAGCCAACACCGCGAGTCGTCGCCACGCTTTCGTCGATGCCTGGAGCGGATCGGGGTTCTCAGCGTCTGCTCCCGGTTCCAGCTTCCACCGGGGGCCCGCCTCCCATCGTGCGCGTGTCGAAGCAGGTGGCCAAGTGGGCTCAACCTTTCGCCTCGCCTGGATTTCGTCGGCCAGGGGCGTCAAAGTGCTGGACGAGGATTCTCAATTGTCGTCTGCTGCCTCCCGGCTCCGCGAAAACGAGAGTTCTTTATACCGTGGCGACGTTGGAAGCGTTCATGGACTATACCAGCCCCAGCCACCCGTGGCAGCGTCTTCGCCGACATCTCCCTCCTCAGGCGTGCTTGTTTGATACCACCACTTTTGATCCGCACTGCAAGGTTTCTCAGCGGGCTCCGGCTCCTCTCCGCGTTCGAGGCTATTGGCGCGCGTTCCGTGGGTTTGATTCTGAGGCCGACGCAGCCGTGGGATTTGCTTTGTGGGAACGTGATCATTGGATCCCAGCTCGTGCCGTCGAGTTGTATTTGGAGGTGGCTTATCGTGCGCTTAAGGAGTCGTTCGACGAGGCTTCTCGTCCATTTCTCCAGGTCAGCGTGGATGCTGTCAAGGAACGCTGCATGGCTTATGTGCGTGAGCGGACTCAACGCAGCGACCGGCTTCGGCAGAAATTGGTATGTACTTTGTGGGAGTGGTGTCGTAGCGATCGATTTCCTGACGTGGATATCGAGCTGATGTTTGAGCCGTCGATGCCTGGGTTTTCGTTGGAACCTCACGCATAGCCTCCAAGGACTACGTATTGGCTTAGTGAGCTGCCGACATTGGAAGGGAAAGAGCCGTGGCGTAGCGGTTGGGTTGATGTTCCTTCTCAACACCCCTACAACACGACGTTTGTGCCGTGTAATCCTTCGTTCCCACTGTTCGTTCCGGTTGGATACTCTCGTGACATGGTACGTGCCAAGTTGTATTGGACCCATCTCTGGATCCGCATGAGATTTCCACAAGCTGGCTGCAAGTTCCGCCAGTTCCATCGTCGCCGGATGAGTCTGCGCCGGACGTTCCTCTCCTGCCTACGGGTCCAGTTCGTTCCTCGCTTCCTGCTCTGGCAGGTGACGTTCCGCTGCAGCTGCTTGTTCAAGCTGCTACCGCCGATTTGGATGGCGTCACCGTGATCTGATCTCGTGCGGTAGTCATCGCTGTTTCTTGTCTCATGATCAAGCTGAAGGGTTTCTCGTTGGTTTCTGTTGTCGCAGCTTGGCATGGTTCGCTCGTTCACTTTAACTTTAATTTCTTGACGAGACACGCTTTAATTTCAATAAAATCATGCACTTTTCGTTCTGCAGTAGCTTCCTTAGTCTGCACATCCTGGGCTGCATAGCCCTAGGCGCAGTTCAAATTGACTTTGAGATGTCGCGATAGTTTGCTAATCTTCGTCCGCCACTTGAACCATCTGGAAATGCTGCTCACTGCGTTTACGCCGGAGATAATCGTAAAGTAGACCTCCACATAACAAATTAGAAGCGGGCTCCCACGTTGGTTCATCGTAACCAACCCATTTCACCAGGAATTCGCGCACCGGTCGTTCAGTACTTGTCGAAAGTGGCGTTTTATCGTCGAGGATGGTCTCAACTTCGTATTCGCCCGCAAGTTGGTCTGGTTCCCAGCTATCTTCAGGCAGTAATGCTTCGTCAAAGGCCAGTCGTGTTTGTTCTGAGATGTCGGGCGCAAGACGAGTTGTCGGTCGACTCTGGAACTCATTCACAGGCTTCAGTCTCGATACGTGAACCACTGGGTGGAAACGATAGCCACTTCGGTCTCGTAACTCGAGCTCGTACGCGTATTCTTCTACTTTTTTCTTGATTCGAAAAGGCCCGTGCCATCGGTGGGCAAGCTTCTTTGTGAATCCTGCCTTCACTCTCTCCATATATAGCCAGGCTCTACTGCCTACTTCAAAGAGCGGTTTGGGTGATCTCGTAACGTCGTTTGAGTCTTTGGATTGTTCTTGTGGTTCTGTTGGTGTGCCACTTGGGCGTGTTTGAGTTATCGTGGCACGTTCCTGTCGACTCAGAGTATCGTTGTGTTCTTTCGCTCGTCTTGCTTTCTCAGTGGCTTGATATTACTTGGCCATTTCAAGTGCTATTTCTTGTTGTCGATTGATTTCGCGTCTCCAAGCCAGCGCGTAGGACTGTTTCGCTGTTCCTCGCCGTAATGACGATGTCATGGCTCTTAGTGTTGACATCGCGTCCCAGCCGTGAACTAGGTAGAAGGGTGTCTCTCTTCGGGTTGTATCCATAGAGGGTTTGATGGCGAAGACGAGTCGCTCGACTATCTCGTCCCAGTCTTGTTGTAGTGGGTCTTCGGCGTAAACTCGCACAGATTGGATCACCGTTTTTACTGAACGCTCTTGTTGCCCGTTCGCCTGGGGACGATAACTCAGTGTTGCTCTGGACTTCGACTGCATCATTTCGGCGAATGCTTGGAATACTTCACTCATAAACCTTGGGTCGCGGTCGTGCCTGATCAGCGATGGAGCGCCGAATCGTCGGTATACACACTCTTCGAAAGCTTGGGCGACTCTGAGAGCGTCGGTGTTGGGCATAGCTTTCGCAATTACGAATCCTGTGAAAGAGCACTGAAACAGCAACAGCGCCGAGTTCCCTCGCCGAGTTGTCGGCAGGGGTATAACAAAGTCCATAGACACCAGCTGGAACGGGATCTCGGCCAGTATGTTCCCCGGTGAGTGTCCTCGCAGATGAGGTCTGCTTTTGCTTGAATTGCAGTCCGGACATGATCTCACGTGCTTCTCAACATCTGCATATAACCCGATCCAAAAATAATCCAACTTGACCCGTTGGTACGTGCGCACCACGCCTTGGTGGCCTCCTTCGAGCGAGTCGTGACAATTCTGTAAGACTTCTTGAATCATCGTGGTTGGTACCACTAGACGCAGCGCAATCTCGGCTTGCTCGTCAGTTTTCTTTCGACGATTCGTTCCTTCATAGTAGAGCACTTCATCCTCTGACAGCACGAACTGATCCATTACTTTCCAAGCGTCTCGTGCTGCTTTGTATCCCCGTTTCGCCGAGTTGCCTCGTAGAACGGCTTTCAGGTTCGCCCACTTCACTTCTTCTTCTTGGGCTTTGGCTATCCGCCGGCGTCGTTCATTTTGGACTGCAAGCGGGTCGATATCTTCGGCGTTTGGTATTGTTGGTAGCGTTTGAGATTCTTCATTTGAGTTGTCGGGACTTGTCAGAATGGTTCCGTTATCCGCTGGTGCTTGGACCTCTTCGCTTGAGTTGTCGGGGCTTGTCTGGATGGCTTCGTTATCGTTGCTTGAGTTGTCGGGATGTATATCATATTCGGCTAAGTCTTCGTTTGAACCACTGGGACGCACATCGGCAAATCTGACACGTTTTCTCTTTGATTTCTTCTGATATCTAGTCAACACTGAGATGGCGATTGGTTCGTCTTGGACAAAATCTGCGAAGGTTTTACGTGACCAGGAAGTATTTCCGTTTACAATTTGAACAAAATTCCTTGACTCAGGTTGATTTGCTTTTGGTTCTTCTGCCGACGACTCATAAATGACTTCTTGAATGCGATTGAGCCCCGATAATTCTTTCTTCCGCTCTTCACTCAGCACAACTTTTGAGACTTTGGCTTCCAGGGCTTCTCCCGCAAGTGAGTCTGCGGCAGCGTTATATTTACGGACTACGTGAAGATATTTTACTGATCGGAGTCGTGCTGTCGGTTCTCTGTGTCGGTTAAGCATGGTCATTACCGACTCCTTTCGACATGCGATCACCCCTAGGGTTTGCTGGATTGCAAGCCTCGAGTCTCCCACGATAATTAAGTTGTCGGCGCCAAGTTCAAGCACTGCGAGTACACCATTATTCATGCCAGTGTACTCGGCGAGGTTTACCGCGGTGGTCTCGAGGTACACACTCGCAGCAATCACTATTTTCCAGTCGGGAAGTCGCCACACAATCCAGGAACAGCTGCCGTAGCCCCCAAATTTCGGGGTTTTTGCTGACCCATCAAAGGAGACACAAAGCCGTCATGAGATATCGGTATGCGCGCGTATAGGAAGCTGGGGTCCAGTCGAGTTGTCGACGACCCTTGCTTTGGTGGCGCCACAGGTGCTAGTGCTTCATCCAAGTCGACAAAGTTGGTTACTGTGGCATGGAGCAGTTGCGTGAAGGCGCAATCCTTTCTTTGACTCGTTGTACCGCCAAATGCCATGGCGAAAGCAGTACCGCGAACTGAGATGCCCTGCCAAACAGCGATGTCGACTTGTAGATCTAGTCGAGAGTTGAGAAGCGGGTGTATACCTTCAGTTGTCGGCCCGCGAGTTGCGTGTAGCACATTTTTAGCACAAGTAGCAAGGCCAGTTCTTCTTTCTCGGCAGGGTGATAGTTGAGTTCTGAGTCCTTAAGGACGCGGCCGCAGAATCGCACTGGTGTAACTTGTCGTCATACATTTGGAGAATTGTCGTACTGAGTGCCCATTCATTCGCAAACAACATCAGGTGTACGTCCTTAGACTTGTCAAAATGCCGTAGGATAGGGACATCGGCGCCTTTTCGTTGAAGCGCAGCGAAACTTCGCCGAGCTATCGATAAGTCACCCCCTGGTTGGAAATCATCATCTTTGAGCTGGTAGAGCGCTGCTCCGTATGCAGCGAAATCTTGAATGAAGCGGCCGTAGTAATTAATTGCACCGAGGAAAGATTGAACGCCCTTCATGGTTTTCGGAAATGGGAGCGCGGCGATCACGGTTAGCTTCTTTGAATTGGCTCGCATGCCGTCCCGTGAGATATCGTGTGACAGGAAATCTACTCGTGACTGCGCAAAAATGCTCTTGGATAAGCTGATACTGATTCGGCATTCCTCAAAACGCCTCAGCAGTTTGTCCAGTGTTGCGAGGCATTCGTCAAATGTTTTGCCACCGAAGCAGATGTCGTCAACGAAAGATCGCCGGTCAAAGACTGGGACTAAAGTTGATATATCGGCTTCGCTGGTGGTAAACATGCCAGCATCCGGGCTATTAATTAGTTGTGACACTGGGTCCGCTGAGACCGAGTCTTCGTGGGCTGCATCGAATTTTGTCCGGACGTTCTGTGGATTTGTTGACCAATGCATCGATGCTTCGTTCCTGAGTTGTCGTGACTTATCGGCACGTTCTTCTGCAGCCTGCATCCGGTCCGCGAAAGCTCGCCAGCCACCCTTGGGTTGCACAAAGCCCCAGAGAGCGTTGTCAATCATGCGCTGATAAATCATCGGCGCATCCTTGAGGCCAAAGGGCATGTGTAGCCACTCGAAATGGCCGAGTGGGCACACAAATGCAGAAATTTTACGTGCCCGCATTGTCATCATGATGGCCCAAAATCCGCTTGCAGCATCAAGTGAGCAGAACCACAAATATGCCTCGAGGTCCGTGAGTAGGTCGTCGACAAGTGGCATTGCGTATTCCATTATCATCGTCACTGCGTTTAGCAACTTATAGTCGATGCATAGCCTGATGTCGAGACCGTTCTTCTTCAATACAATGACTATCGGGGATGCCCACGGGCTGTCGGAAAATGCGATAAGTCCTGCCTTGAGTAGCCCCTTGAGCAGTTCATACAGCTTTTCAGTTGTCGGAGTGGGATTCGGCGCGCGCGTTGCTTGATCGGCGCATGTCCCCCGACATCGATGTCGCAAACGATGCCGTAAGCCGGTGGAGGCAGCGCGTTGCCGCTAGCGATCATTATTTTATCATGATTCTTCAGTACTGCGATCAAGCTAGCTTGTTGTTCTGCCGACAACTCGGGGTTCCTGACATTATTTACCGTGTAATCCAGCTTGGTCTCAGCTGGCTCTGTCAAATCGGGCAAGAAGGCTAGTTCTTTTGCGTAATCTTCGAGTTCAAATTCAGCAGCAACATGCTCATATGAGTTATCGTCACCCCTGTCAGTGCCTTCGGTAGTAAGCACGCGTACTACCGAGACAAATGTTTGTTCCAGGACGTCGATTGAGTTGTCGGGAGAGACCTCAATTGTTGTTGCGACCGCAATTGGCACGCCTGGTGAGCAGCCTGGTGGTTCACGGTTCGTAATAGCTTCTCAAACTACGGCTTTATGAACCGTTCCTCTGGGTTTGCTTGTAGCATTTCCTGAATGTGCTGTTGTGACCTCTCCTGCTGTTGGGTGGCCCGAAATCGCCACGGACACGATACCTTCGTGATCCTCATGTGATCCAGCCGGATCTTCATCCACTGATGAATCCTCGGCTTCCTCGTCCGCTACCATGCCGCCGGAATCGCTATCTGAGTTGTCGAGATATCGGCGTAGTATCTGCTTGGGTCGTGTGTAGGATGGACGGTCCACTGCCGGGGGCTGTGCAGCCAGCCACTCCTCGTACAATTCGCGTTCGCGACGGAAGAGTGTTTTGGCGCGAACGGCCTCATACGCGAGGACCTGCCACTCCGAGTACTTCTTGGAATCGAGTCACACGTATCCCACTTGCTTTGGGAGGGTTCCTATCGGTACCCATGCGACAATAGCCAAGTGAGGTGGGCACAACACCAGCCTATCTGTCAAGTTCGTCAAGCGGACTCGCGTGGGTCTGCCTTTGTGAAACTTCGTTACCGAAGGAATTAACGTCTCAGTTCGTTGTATCCATAGCTCGTGAGTTGTCGTTGGTGGTTTATTTCGCCGCAACTTGAACTCCCGCCATTCTCGACCTGGGATTGCCATTGATTCTGTCGGTCCTTCCTCAGTCTGCGGTGCTTCTGGCTCGTCGAGCATGCTCATTGTCTTGATCAACGGAATCATGACTTCGTCGGGGAGTTTGGCGTTCGCCTGGAACAAATCCAGTCGAACCCCGGCGGTGATCATAAAATCCGTACCGAAGACTACGTCAACTCCCGCGTTGTGGTCCATGATCCATAATTCGAAAACGTAAACCCGTTCCCAGCCCAAAGTGATCTTGACCGAGGCTCGGCGAGTTGTCGTGGTCTTTCCTTTTGTGATTCCTGGGACTTCCATGCATCGTCCGTGCCCTAGGATCTCCCGCAAACGCAATTTTCGCGCATATTTCTCCGAAAAGACGCTGACATTAGCTCCCTGTCAAGTAGAATCCGAGTTCTCGTCTTGTTTACGGCTCCGTTTACCAGCGTCCTCATTCTGACTCGTCAGTCGAATTTCTGTTCCGACCACCATCCCGAACGTTCGCCTGGCAGTAGTTGTACTTCCTTGGCGAGTTCCCGGCGTGGTTCTTCCTCCTGACGAGCACTCAAGATCCAGTTGTCGGGACCTTCTTCTTTAACTTCTTCTTGGGTTTCTTTATTCCTTTCACCTCCACCGAGGCGTGTGCCTCTCTCCTGTTCCGTTTCCGTTGTATTCACACTAACATCGTCTCCATCGTTCGGCCATTCGCACTTACCCACGAAAGCGAAAATGCATTCCGCCCCAATCGCAGGTGCGGCTAACTGTGGCAGCCCGATAGGGACCAACCCAGTTTCAGTTGGCGGGCTGCCTAGTTTAAATGGTCGTTGTAGAGTACTGACTGGAGCTCGGGACTCAAGTCCTTCTTCTCCATCTTGGTGCGGCCGAGTTTGGCGATTTCTTGAAAGACTTCGCACTTGCCAGCATCGTGCACTTGTTTGCACAATTTGCAACGCCTCTTGCAGAAATGTACGGAGTGATATGGGCTGCCGCATGCAGCGCAGGGTCCATATTGTCCTGAACGGTTGTCTCGGCCTAGTTG
>BSXT01001433.1:0-11148 GCA_030267785.1 Phytophthora fragariaefolia
ATACAAATATCAAGTGTGAACAGAGCCTTCGGCTAATCACGCGACCGACGACTCGGGCTAAGTACTAATAGTGTGCCCGCCACTAATCCGAGTGTTTAAAACACTCCTCGCAATACTGACTACTCAGAGTACTCAGCCGGTTTTGTATTAGGACCGACTGAGCCCTCTGAGTACCTGTCACTCAAATGCGGTAAGGGTGAATCTCGTCCATTCGGGCCAATCAGGAGGTCTGATGGCATTTCACCCGAAGGTTCAACACCGTTAGACCTCGGCGCGGAGCTTTCCGTGCCCGGTCGAATTCCAACACCTCAACTGCCCCCACGGCAAGGCGAACCCTCGTGAGTGGCGAGCGTTGCAGTGTCGTTCATTCTCCAACTTGATGGCTCGGGGTCAGAGTCCTCTGGCCCGCGCTCAAGCTCGCGCACTCCGCGCCCTCGGTGTCGACGCTTCTCCCCCTGCGGCTTCGCCTGAGACTTCGGTCTCCGTCATGGCACCGCCTCCAACTTCCGTCGGGGTCCGACGGGGATTCTCCGTCGCGTCCTCCACCCGCTGGCGTCGCCAAGGCTCAGTTCAGTTCTCCGATCACTGCGTCCACTGGAGATGCTAGTGGTGCGGCCTCAGAGAAATCCTTGGCTCGACCAGTCGGCGCCTTGGATCCGGTACTTGGGGCTGCTCCTCGTTCGGCTGCTGATGCGCCCGAGGCTGGTCTTGGTGCCGACTCGGCGGACTCCCAGCCTCAAGGCTCGGTCTCCAGCTCAGGGGTTTCTGACGATGGTACTCGTTCGGCTGCTAATGCGCCCGAGACCTCGTCCGCTGCCTTTGGGGCGTCTCGCTTTTCCTCTGTCCGATGGGAGGACATCGAGGACATCGTCACCGCCGGAACCGATCGCACGGTCGGCAGGTGCAGGAGTCTGCTCAGAGCCACTTCGTGGCTCTTGCCCGCTTGGTGGTCGCCTTGAACCGTCGGCCACCCCTCCGCACCGACTACGAGCTAGACCAGCGCCTCGAGTCTGCTGGGTCGCTCTCGGACGTAGTCGATGCATTGGCTCCGGTCTCTCGCTCGCCTGCTCCTTGGGAGTACGAGTGTTACGGAGGTGCGGGATGACGTCGCTTCAATGGAGGCGCGGTTGACCGCTTCCAAAGCTTCGCTCCGTCGTGAGGTCGACCTCCGACTTAAGGCCGAGCTCTTGTGCAATTAAGCTTCGCACGAGCGCAACGCAGCCCTCAAGAACCTTCGGCGCATCCGGCTTGATCATGCCGATGCCGCCCGGCAGCTCGTGGCGACCAATATTGCGTTGGAAAAAAGCTCTCAAGCTGCCGCGGCCCTCGAGCAGCGTTGCCGTTGTCTCGACAAGGCTCTGGCGGATACCCACAAAGTCATCCGCCATGACCGAGAGCGATTCAAGGCCAGCATCTCTTCGTATGCCGCGCACCTCCGCCAGCTCCGAGAGTACCTGGAGCAGAGCGATCGACAGAGCTCTGCCTCCGGTGGAGCAAGCTCGGCAGCTGCATCCGAAATACCGGTTGCGTTCGCTACCTTCTTGGAGAAATTGGGCGCACTGCAATTAGCGATCCTCTCCGGCGGCAGCTTCCGGGTCTTCGGAAGGCTCTGGACCGAATCCTCTAGCTTCTTCAGGGTCCCTAGGTGGGGCTGCTGCTACGTCAGGAGCCTCGACGTCTCTGACTATCGACGATGACACTTCAGACGCCTCGGGCCCAGTAGTTCCCTCTTCCCTCCACAAAGGCAAGGGTAAGAGGGCAGCAAAATCGTCCGCCAAGCTTCGGTCGGCGCCTCCACCGCCCAAGAAGAAGCAACGGCTTGGTCGGCCCTCAGTGGATTTGAAGGCTCGGAAAGCTGCGAAGCAAGCAACCTCTGTGGCGGTCAACAGCAGCGAGCCTTCACAGAGCGTTCCTTCATCGCCCCCGGCCGCCTCAGTTCCGACTTCGTCGGCGCTGATCTCTGGCATTGCGGTCTCGGCAGAGAGTGACGTGTTGTCGTTCGCGTCCATTCCAAGCGGGTCGGATCCGCCGTTTTCACTGATCCCTCGGACACCAGCATCCCCAGCGTCGTCGACGGCATCAACTGCCTCACTTCCAAGTACGCCGGTGGTTTCAAGGGGCATTACTCCCGGTACCGAAGCTTCGGTACCGGTTGAGATTGACGACGATGGAGGTTTCGGGGCAGACGGAGCTGCTTCCGAAGCTTCCGTTGCCCCCCCAGCCTCGGCGTGATGGTCGGCCCACTCGCGCGGCGTCGCCTACTGCGGGGCTTCGGTCGGTGGCTGCAGCCGAGAACGAGGCTGCACCTGACGCCTTGGTGCTGGGCTTAGTAACATCCTCACGCACACCCGCAGACACTCAACCTTCTGTGGCAAGCTCGGCGTCCATACCCGACCCTGCTGAGTCGGCGGCAGTGGTGGCCGCGGCTTCGGTAGCGGTGGCGACGTCGGCCTCGGCGCGTCGTCGAGTGGCCAACACCCACACGGGTTCTGTCCATCCAGCTCGTGTGGTGGCCACTCCGACCACTCGGCAAGCTTCGGCTTCGCGCGCCCGGACAGTGGTTACAGCCACCCTGACCACGATGCCCGGTACTCGGTCTACGGCTTTCGAGCCTGTGACTGCTACCCCGGCTCCGATCCAAGGCCCGCAGTCTCGGGTACGGGTGTCACGGAAGCTCCCCGACTTGGCCAACCCTCTGTTGGGGCCTGCATTCACGGCTCCGGGGACTGAAGAGGCTTGGTGCGAGATATTGAACGCTCACATCCCTCAGCCTATTGCCAGTGATCGTGTCACTGAGTGCTAGGTTGCTGGCATCCAGGCTTTTGCTGACTGGGAGGTCCCAACACACCCATGGCAGAGGCTTCGGGCACGTTTGCCGGAGTCACCCTGCACCTTCGGGGCAGACGACTTCATGCCATCTCGATTCGGGCTTCGGGTCTTGCTATCGTGGTCTAGTTGTGGCGCCAGTTCACGGGGCGAGCCGTGGGGAGGACCGAGCTTTCGGACCTCGGGTTTGCTCTCTGGGAACGAGCCCACTGGATCTCGGTTGCTGCTGTCGAGCAATGGCTCCAGCTGCTTTCTGACCGGATTGGTTATACGCCTGAGTATCTGGAGACAGAGGCAGCATGACGGGCTTACAACAAGGCTCGGAACCTGCGTGCTGGCCGTCTCCGGCTCCATATCCCCAAGCGGTTCCGGGTCTGGTGCACCCCGGATACCAATGGCAAGATCAAGCGTCCGCCGGAGATCCTGCTGGAGCCTTCGATGCTGCAGTACTCGTTCGAGACCCTTACCTGGGCTCCAAGTACTGCGGCTTGGACGGTTGAGGTTGCGGATTTGGATGCTCGGCAGCCTGAGCGAAACTGTTGGGTGGGGTTGCCGGTCGTGCATCCGTTCAACACGACATTTGCCCTGTGCAACCCCTCGGCCCCGCTCTTCACTCCTGAAGGTTCGACCCGAAAAGAAGTCGGTGCAGCCATTGTGGTGAACTCCGCGTTGAGGCCGTCCCACGTCACTGCTCCGTCGGTCCAAGAGTTCTCTGACGCGCAAGTCCAAGCGCCCGCAGATGCCCCTGCAGCTGCTGCCTCGCCGTCCGACGCCTCAAGTGCTAGGGCTCCGATCCCAGCGGCCGACCAAGCGATAGTCCAAGCCGAGCTTGGGGCCACTGCCCCTGCTCAGGCTAGACTTGACGTCTTGGCTGATCTCGCAACGACGACGGAGATTTAGGTTTCCGTCTGTCATCTTACTTATTCTCCATTTATTTAGCAACCACATTCCGCTAGTTCAGAGATTTGACATCGTTTCATCATTCTTTCTACGTCAATTTCCATAGTCAATTCACTTTGTCAAATCCATATCCGAGATTTCGTTCACATCATATACAAAACATAAATCATGCAATTATCGCGCAGTAGCTTCCTCTGCAGGGCAGGCTGTACATCCCGGTCCACAGTCCATTTTCGTGCAGGTTCCTAGTCCTCGTCAGCGACTGGGACGATCTGGAACCTCTGAGAACTGCGTTTCTCACGCAAATAATCATAGAGTAATCCTCCACACGAGAGGTTGGTCATTGGTTCCCATGTTGGCTCGTCATAGCCAACCCACTTCACTTGGAACTCTCTGACCGACCTCCGAGTACTCGTTTCCGTTGGTCGTCGGTCATCTAGGATGAACTTGACCTCGTATTCTCCTGCTAGCAAGTTCGGTTCCCAGCTATCCTCCGGTAACAACTCTTCGTCGATGTCTAGCCTTGCTTCGTCGGTGAGCTCTCCGGTCAACCGAACTTTCGGCCGGTCGCCGAATTCTTTCACTGCCTTCAGATGACACACATGTACCACTAGGTAGAATCTATATCCACTTCTATCCGGGAGCTCCAGTTCATACGCATATTCTTCAACGTTCCTTTTATCTCGGAAGGGTCCATGCCAACGATGCGCCAATTTCTTAGTCAGACCTGGTTTGGCTCTTCCATGTACAGCCACGCTCTATCGCCAGGCTCAAAGAGAGACTACGGACTCTCGTCCACCGGTGTACACGTATCATCTGCGTCTTCTGGATTGCTTTCCGAGTTCTCATTAACCCTCGGTCGAGGTAGAGACGCCTTTTCTTGCCTGCTCGGAGAGTCATTGTGTTCACTCGCTCTTCTCGCTTTTTCAACCGCCTGATACTTTCTGGTCATCTTCAGCGCTATTTCCTGCTGGTGATTGACTTCCCTTCTCCATGCTAAGCCATCTGATTGCCTACCGAACCCTCATTTCAAGGAAGACGCCATCGCCTTGACTGTCGATTGGGCGTCCCATCCATGCACCAGATAAAAGGGTGTCTCTTTGCGAGTGGTGTCTTGCGAGTTATTAATCGCGAAAACTAGCCTCTCCACAATCTCCTCCCAATCTTGCTGGAGGGGGTCCTCAGCATACACCCGTACTGACTGCTGTCTTCACCGAGCGTTCCTGTTGGCCATTCGTTTGTGGCCGGTAACTCAAAGTTGCCCGCGACCGAGTTTGCATCATTTCCGCAAAGGCATGAAAAACTTCGCTCATAAAGCGGGGATCTCGGTCATGTCTGACTAAGGACGGTGCTCCGAACCTTCTGTACACACATTCTTCGAAAGCTTGCGCGACGAACAGTGCGGAGGTATCCGACATAGCCTTTGCCATGACAAATCTAGTGAATGCACACTGAAATAGGAGCAGCGCGTTGTTGCCCCTCCGAGCCTTCGTTAGTGGGATGACGAAATCCATTGATAGAATCTGGAGTGGCCACTCTGCCAGGATTCTCCCCTGGGAGTATCCTCGTAGCTGAGGGCGGCTCTTACTTGAGCTGCAAGCTGGACACGACCTCACGTGCCTCTCAACATCTGCGTATAGACCGATCCAATAATAATCCGCTTTGACTCTGTGGAAGGTTCTGACAATATCTTGATGACCTCGTTCAGTGAGTCATGACAGCTCTGTAACACTTCTTGAACCATCGTTGTCGGTACCACTAGGCGAAGGACGGTCTTGTTCATCCGATCTTTGCCCCACCGACGGTTCTCTCCTAAGAAATAGAGTAAACTGTCGTAACTCAGCACAAATCGGTCCGCCATTTTCCAGGCCTCTCGGGCAGCATTATATCCAAGACTCAAGCTTTCGCCCTTTAACACCAACTTGAGGTTGGCCCAGCGAAGCTCCTCGTCTTGAGCCCTGCCCACTCTACGGCGTCGTTCTTCTTGCACTTCTAATGGGTCGACATCCTCAGCACTAGGCGGCCGTTCGGCTGCCCCAGGGGATGTTTAACCATTTTCAACGTGAGAGGACTCGGTGGTAGCGTCATTCGGTCGATCCGGTGGTTCTGGTTCCACAGGTAACGCTTCCGAGTCCTCATAATGGGTGTCCGCAAATCTCACTCGCTTCTTGGCGGTCTGGGTTTGTTGCCTAGTTATAGCCGTTATGAACTTCGGTTTAAGTGCGAAATCGAAAAAATTATCACGCTGAGTCCCCGTATCCCCGGACAGAGTCCTCAGGGTACTGACTTGTGTGACTTCTCGGTTCGGTCTCTCATAGATGACTTCGCGAATTCGGTTTAGTTGTTCCAGCTTGCTCTTCGACTCCTCGGTTAATGTTGTTTTGGCTTCCTTTGCCGCCAACGTCTCTCCTGCCAGCGAGTCCGCCGAAGCGTTGTATTCTCGGGTGACGTGGAGGTATCTAACGGATTGAAATCTCGCAACGAGCTCTCGGTGTATGTTCAGCTGAGTCAATAGCGACTCCTTCAGGCATACGATCACACCTAGAGATTGCTGGATTGCGAGTCTCGAGTCACCAACGACGACTAGGTCGGTTACACCATGGGCTTGCACGGCGCGTAAGCCCTCGTTCATACCCATGTACTTCGCTTGATTCACCGTTGTGCTCTCGAGATAAGCATTCGCAGCGATCTCTATCTACCAGTCAGGGAGTCGCCAGAGAATCCATGCACAGCTTCCATACCCTCCATGCTTCGGTGTCTTGGCCGAGCCGTCGAATGACAGAACGAAACCTCGATGGTCGTTCGGTAGGCGTGCATATAGCAGCGCCGGATCCATTCGAACCATCGGAGTCCGTTTGGAGGGTGGTGCAACGCGTTGCAAAGCCTTGTCTAGCCCCACGAAATTTGTGATCGTGGAGTGGAGCAGTTGGGCGAACGCACTGTCACCCTCGTTGACTCGGTGGGCCACCAGGTGCCACGGAGACAGCATGACCGCGAACTGGGTGGACCGTCCGAAGGGTGTCTTGGACGTATTAATCTATCCCAATGTCGAAAACATGGTATAGGCGTTGATCGTACGCCCAGCCAACTGAGTGTAGCATGTCTTTAGTAGTAGAAGCAGCGCTAACACCTCCTTCTCGGCCGGGTGGTAATTCACCTCATTGTCTTTCAGCACACGTCCACAAAAACGGACTGGATGCATGACCCCATCATGCTCTTGCATAAGCGTAGTGCTCAGAGCCCAGTCGTTGGCAAACAGCATCACATGGACCTCTTTGGCTCTGTCAAAGTGCCTCAGAATAGGTGCATCAGCAACTTTCGCTTGAAGCGCTGTGTAACTTCGTTTCGCAGTGGACAGGTCTCCACCGGGTCCAACGTCTTCCTCGCGCACTTGATAGAGGGCTGCACCGTAGACCGCGAAGTCTCGGATGAACCGACTATAATAATTCAGTGCGCCGAGAAAGGGTTGCACACCTTTCTTCGTCTTCGGGAACGAGAGCTCTGTGATAGCCTTAAGCTTCTTCGCATCAGCTCGCAACCCTTCCCGTGACACCGCGTGGGACAAGAAATTAACCGTGGGCTGTACAAACATGCTCTTGGTAAAGCTGACGCTAATCTGGAATTCTTCGAAGCGACTCAATAATCGATCTAACGTCTCGAGGCAGGAGTCAAATGACTCACCGCCGAAACATATATCATCAACTAACGATCTTCGTTCGAAAACCGGTACCAGCGAGGATTGGTCGGCTTCGCCGCTAGCGAACATGTCCCCCCTGGGATCGTTCACAACCGCCGAAAGGGAGTCGGGTAAATCCGAGCTCTCACGGTCTGCTTCGAACCGAGTTCGGGTACGGGTAACAGTGTCGGTAGGTGAACCACCGACGGCTGTATCTGCTGCCTCAGCTGTCCGAACGCGTTCCGCAAAGGCGGACCAACCTCCTCGAGTTTGAGCGAATCCCCACAGAGCATTGTCAACCATCCGCTGATAGATCATCGGGGCATTTTTTAATCCAAACGGCATTCGAAGCCTCTCAAAATGCCCAGTGCACAAACAAAAGCAAAGATCTTCCTAGCTCTCTGAGTCATCATCACTGCCTAGAATCCACTGGCAGCATCAAGGGAGCAGTACCACAGATACTTCTCCATGTCCGTAAACAAGTCATCAACCAAGGGCATCGCATATTCTATAATAGCCGTAACAGAGTTTACCAACTTATAGTCAATACACAAACGAATATCCACTCCGTTTTTCTTCAGAACAATCACAATCGGCGATGCCCACGCGCTGTCCGAGAAGGCAATGAGACCCATCTTCAGCAATCCCTTCAGCAACTCATAAAGCTCTTTCAGATGTCGAAGCGGTATCCTCCGAGCCTTCCGTTTGATAGGTGGATGCTCTTGAACATCGATATCGCACACCACGCCGTAGGCAGGTGGTGGTAGAGCATTCCCACTCAAGATCATGATTCGCTCATGGCTCTTCAGAACCTTCACCACGCGATCCAGCTGCTCTACGCTCAGAGACGGGTACCGAACATGCGGTCCAGTACCGTCGAGCGTAGTAGATGCGGCCTCGGTAAGGTCCGGCGGAATCACCAATTCGCGAGCATAATCTTCGAACTCAATATCGTTACCGGGGTGTTCTGACGCATTCGGAGCGTCGCGGTCACCCCAAGCTTCTGACACTGTAGCAGCAGCGAGATAGGCTCCTCCCAGTTTCAGTTGAGTCACTTCCGAGCCCTCCGACACCCTATCAGAGTGCGCGGTAAGTTTCGGACTTGCCTCGTCTTGGTGCACCACCTCGCTACCATCTCCGCCGAAGGTTCTGTCGTAGCGGTGGCGCACTCCACCTGATCATCCCTATCAGACCCGCTCCCTTCCGGGGATTCGCTCGGCCGTCTCAGGATCTTTGTGGGAGTCTTATACGGCACTCACCCCACCGCCGATGGTTGGACTGCCAGCCATCGTTTGTAGATCTCACCTTCGGCCTTATAGAGATCGGAGCCTCTTGAACGGGAGTAAGCGAGGACTCGCCACTCCTTATACTTGTCCGAGCCTAGTCGCACGTACCCTTCCGTCCTCGGTAGGTCCCCTCTGGGAACCCACAGCAAGAGAGGTAGATGCACCGGGCACGTGACTAGGCGGTCCGAGATATTCGTCACCCGTACCCGCCGTGGACGGCCGCGTCGAAACTCCACTACCTTCGGTATTAATTCCTTCGTCCACCGAACCCATAACTCATGAGTCTCGTTGGTCGGCGGTTGCCGCATTGGCCGATAGTCTCGGGACGCATGCCCCGGTATAGTCAACACATCGGTGGGTCCGTCGGGGACATGAGGACCTTCTTCCCGCGTGTCGGCCCTGTGCTGCGTCTTGATGAGGGGGATTTCAACCTCGTCAGGAAGCCGAGCAGTCGCATGAAAGAGGTCTAGACGGACACCAGCCGGAATCGTAAAATCTGTTCCGAGGACTACGTCCACCCCAGTTCCATGGTCCATAACCCATAGTTCATACTCATACACTTGATTCCACCCTAGGGTTACTTTAGCAAGGGCTCGTTTGGTTGTTGCCATCGTTTCCTTGGTGAATCCCTGTATCTCCATACATCGTCCGTGGTCTCGTATTTCGCGCAAACGAAGTTGCTTGGTGAAACGCTCCGTGATCACGCTAACATTCGCTCCTGTGTCCAACAGAATCCTCGTGCGTGCGTCATTCACAGCACCTTGCCAGAGCCCTCGTTCGCACTCGTTTGTCAAACTTCTGAGCTGACCACCGCTCAAGTCTTTCACCCGACAACAGTTTAATCAATTCTCGGGTTGGTAGTCATGCCAGGTTTGTTGAGTGACGTTCGACACCAAACCTTCTGAGCTACCACTATTCCATTCATCATTCCTCCTTTCATCACTTTCACCTCCACCGAAACTTCCGTTTCTCTCCTTTTCAATTTCCGTCGTGTTCACTTCATTCACTACTTCTCTTCGTTGGGTCTTCTGCCATTTGCTCTCACCCACAAATGCATAGACACAGTCTGCGTCTACCGGTGGGGACTAACTGTGGCAGCCCGATTGGGACCAACCCAGTTTCAGTTGGCGGGCTGCCTAGTTTAAATCGCCGCTGAAGAGATGGCTCGGTAGCTCCACTGGGAGATCTTTCTATTCAACCTTCGTTCGGAGGTAGGTGCTCATGGTCTGGAAGGCTTCGCACTTGCCGGCGTCGTGCGCTTGCTTGCATAATTTACAACGCTTGAAACAGTAGTGGGCGGAATGGTTAGCCCCCCCCCGCATGCTGCACACGGTTCATACTGACGACTACGTCGGTCAAGGCCTTGGTGGAGGGAGTTGCGGTCGAGCCCTCTGCTCGGGAAGTCTCCGCGACGGCCGCAGTTCTCAGACCGGCCGTACGTCCCGATTGCCTCAGTTCGGCGTTCAGCGTCATTGGCGGCCGCGACGTGATGATCATGCTCGTCAGAGTGGTACGGGGCAGCGTATTCGCTACCCGATTGATCTTCATCTGTCGACCTCGAACGTTCTGACCTCCCGTACTTCGACTCGCGGACCAGCAGCTCAGCCATCATCTCTGACAGAGTGACTTCCGCGAGTGAGATACGGGGTGTGTGACGGGAGTCGTCCTTTCGACGGTCATATCCGCGTCCGTGTCGGTCGTGACGGTCCTGTCAATACCCGTCCCTCGAGGTCTCTGCACGCCGCTCATCACGACCGTGAGAGCGGTCTCGTCCTCAAGAGAGGTATGCAGAGGTTTCTCTAGTCGAGCCTCGTTCTTCCGACTTGAGGATATCGTTGATAATATCCTCCCGTTCGTGAATGTCCTTCACGCGGAGATGGCACAGACGTCTCTCGAGACCTCGGTCTCCGCATGATTCGAGGAATAGGTTCACGTGTTCCTTGGACCCGCGTCCTCCCTTCACAAATTGCACTCCTGCGTTGCGGTCGTAGCCGCTCAGTCGATTCAGATAGTCGCACACATGCTCGCTGCCTTCGCGATTAGCCGAGTAATACCGAGCTTTCGCGGACTGGCGGAACTGCGAGCAATAGTACTTAATGAACGCATCGCTGAGTAATTTCCACTAACGCTTCGTCTTGCGGGGCAGTTGCCGGTACCAATGCAAGGCTCCATCTCGGAGACTTAACTCGAAAGCCATACACCACTCGTTCGGAGGGGTGTGAGTCCCCTTCATCTCGTAGACGAAGGTTCGTAGCCATTGCATCGAATTTTCGCTCTTGTTACATAGCCCTGAGAAGGCTTTGATCTGAGCGAGGGGTCTGTGAGTCGCAAGCTCAAGCCTCGGAGTAGAGTTCAACCGTTCCATCTCGCTAACCTCCTCACTTGCCTAGCCAGTTCATCGCTTGGATCATCGTACTCAGCGTCTTCCTTCCGGTAATAGTTATCGTCATCACTATCATC
>BSXT01001434.1:0-10067 GCA_030267785.1 Phytophthora fragariaefolia
CGAGTAGAAATATCCCCGCTGCTGTCTGAGTTCCCACTGCCCGCCATGCAGTCCAAGTCTCTAACCTAGCGCGTCTTCTGAGATCACCCGAAGAGCGATCCAGCCCACCGACGGGTACACAAGGTGAGGATCCACACTTTCACGGAAGATCGGAGTACCCCCTCCGTTAGTCGGCAGTTCGGGCGCCGTGTGCAACAGGACCCAGCGACATTAAAATTTCGCGGAACCACTTCGCCACAATGGTGCGCGTGGCCGGATCTTTAGACGACTCGGGATTTCACCGTGAGACCCCCCAAGAGGATACGCAAAGTGAGTTTGGACAAGGGAATGAGGCGTCGACGAATATTGGATCACCGACGACGCCGCTAAATCAAGATCGATCCACGGAGCGGCAGAGTTTTGGGAGGAGCTCTACCGACGGAACAGAGGAGGGTCCAGTAATGAACCTCGAAGATAAACCTCGACCTCCTCCCCAGGCCCCCTCGGGGGCCCCGCGGGTCTGGATGAAAATCTAGACCCGCCGGACGAAAGTCCACCGGCGCAAGCCGGAGCAAATACGTCCGTCCAACCACAAAATGGTAGATCAACGGCGAAAAAGAAGACGGCGAAATCGAAGCCTTCGCGCAAGAAGATCAAGGCACCTGACTCCGAGACTGAAGATCGTGGTGATCTCATGTCTGACGACCAGCTGACCAAAGCCTACTACAAGAAGGAACTGCATACGTTCCTGATCAACGATACTGTGATGCGTGTCCTCCGGCCAAAAATTCTTGGCGAACTCCAAGGACCTGTGTTGCCACCGGCGGCTGGATCGAACAAATTATCGGCCACTAAGGCACTGATGTGCCTCCTCGAAGAGACTGGAATAATCGACGAATCATCTAAGGCAGAAACGCTTTTCGATCTGAAGCTCAGTGAGATCAAACAGTCAGTCCAAAGCTTAAACAAGGTGATCGACAATACATGTGATATTGAGAAGGAATCTGCCACAGCACTAGCTAATCTTCACCAGACCGACGAGTATTCGAGATCGGAAGTGAAGATGATTTTGGATATTTCATTGGGAGAATCACGAGGATATTGGAAATATCATGAACCAGACAAGAAGTTCAAGCAAGCAAAAGCGGTTGGTAAGATCAACAATGCGAAAGCGACTTTACTGTTCGATAGTGGTGCCGAGTTGTCTATTATAGACACCGCCTTTGCTCGTAAGGTAGGATGCTACGTGGACAACAGTCAGACGCTACAGTGTGATGGAGTGGGGAAATTCCCTTATACGGCAGAAGGACGTACCCACCTCAAGATCACGCTCGCGGGATCGCTGGTCTATTTTTTCGACGCTTGGGTGGGTCCTCCGACCGGCGGCCAAGATCTCATACTCGGCATGGACTGCATGGCCCCAGCCGGAATACGACCCGATTTTGCCGATGGGACGATCTGCTTGCCTGACGAGGTTCGAATTCAGCTGGCTGGACGACGACCACTATATGGTGACAAAGTGGAGCAGGTAACGATGGGAGGTTATTATGAGATCGATACGGGCAGATCGGAGGAAGTCAGAGTGCGAACAGGGCCAACAGATCGACAGAAGTTATGGGTTACACGCGGAGATCGCTGGGTACCCACCTACGTTGCGGGCGCCGGGCGGTCCGTCTACTTGCGCCTAACTAATGTAAGCGAGCGCAAGCTAATTCTGCATGGGGATACGAAGATTGCAATGTGGCTTACTAGAGATCGCGTACCGCGCCTGCCTGGATACGTCTTGGTTGGGTCACGACGCTACGTAGAATGGCAGAACCTGGCCTACCAGGCGTCCACCGACGAAAATGGCGTGACCCCGAAGCAAGAAGAAGTGCAAGGGCCAGCTGTGGAGCGGCCTCTATACCCAACTCCCACCTCGATCTTGAAGCGGCCTCCAACTTGTCCCTTGGGGACAGCGGCCGCCGGGCAGATCAAGGGTCGGGATCACGACATAGACTCCCTCTGCAATGTCCAGGGACTGCAGCTCCGGTCGGCCGAGGCTCAGGTCGCAACATCACGAGCGCACGATGCCACAAATAAAGCCGGCATATGTTCCGCCCACGTCATACAGAACCAGGGACGGGGGGCGTCGGACCTAGATCAGCGGCTAAACACCAGTGCAAATCAGTGGCGTGACCAACGACGTGTCGGGGAAAGATCGACAAATCCAGATGGTTTGGGCGATTTTTCAGGTGAGCATAAACATATTCCTGCCGATGACGCCCCAAACACACATTCAGCCCCCGTCGATCTTGAGGATAGAGCCGTCGATCCTGGGGACGAAGAGGTGTGCATCCACGGAAAGCAGTGATCTATATGCGGAAGACGTCGAGGGACACCTAGCTGTACTCCCAGAGGTTACACCTACCACTGAGGAGGTCAAGATTGAAGATATTCAGGTGGGGAACCCCAACGACAACCGCAGGAGCAAGTCGACCGGCTGAAGCATATCATCTGGCGCCGACGGCATCTGCTGATCGGCAAAGGTAATGCCTTACCGCCGGCCGCAAAAGGGGCGATCTGTGACATAGATGTGGGAAATGCCAAACCGGTTGCCCAACGTGTTAGGAAGGTGGCACCACAGTTCCACAAGAAGTTGTTGCAGTTGATCAAGGGGTTACTGTCTGCCAAGATCATTCAACATTCGACTTCACCCTGGGTATCTCCAATTGTGGTGATTATCAAGAAAAATGGGATTGACATCCGCCTATGCATTGATTATGGACTGGTTAACAGTCTGACCAGGTTGATGGTGTATCCTATGCCATTGATCAACGATCTACTTGACGATCTTGACAAAGTCCTTTGGTATTGTTCATTGGATATGGCGAGCGGATTCTGGGTAGTGTCTATGGCAGATCGAGCTCGTGCGATCTCGGCATTTATCACACCCTTTGGATTATTTGAGTGGAAATGCATGCCCTTTGGGCTCAAAAATGCACCCCAAATCTATCAGAGGCTGTTATATAACGCGCTATACGGTTTCCTGAAGATCACTAAACGTCAAGATCATCAAGCACGAAATGCGGGAGATCAAGGTCAACAACGTCCAATTGATCTATTCCGGGACGGCGAGCCCGATACGGATAAGGAATCCTGCGTCCTGGGTCGTCGAGCTTATATCGACGACATCCTAGTGACGGCGGAATCATGGGATATGCTGTGTGAGCGTGTGGATACACTCTTAGACGCCTGTGATGAGTGGAATTTATCGATTAGCGTAGCAAAAACCTTCTGGGGCCTAAAGAAAGTGGATTATCTCGGACATAGGATCTCGGCCGGAGGAATGGAGGCTCGACCTAAGGATTTATCATCACTTGCCGATCTACCCTTCCCAACAACATTAAGGTCGATGCAGTCATTCCTGGGTAGCCTCAACTATTATAGCAGATTCATCGAAGATTTCACGATCTATGCTTCGATCTTGTATGAACTGCAAGAGATCGACTTCTTCGAGGCAAGTGGACAAGCCAAGCCTAGGCTGGAAAGTAACGACCAAGATCAACGAGACAAGTGGACTCGGGCCAACAAAGCTTTCGTCGTGTTGAAAAGCAAGATCGTCAATGCACCCTTTTTGACACACTTCGATCCAGATAAACGACCGGTGGTGATTTTGTATGCTAGCAAATGGGCAATCTCAGCTGCTCTCGTCAAAGAACACGATGGAGTATATAAGCCCGTGAAATTCACCAGTCGAACGCTAAAGCCCAACCAGATCAACTATGGTATCGTGGACAAAGAAGTATTAGCACTGCTCAGGATGCTGGATGTGTGCTACACGCAACTAGTGACAAGATCGATCAAGGTTCTAACCCGTCCCTCGACACTAGCATGGATGCTGAATTCCTCCGGGCTACAAGGACGTTTGGGAAGGTGGGCTGCATTGCTCTCAAACTGGACGCTGGAAATCGTAAAGTGTACGAAAGGGGAAGACGAGATCTTAGGCGTGATCGCCGCAAGCATCACGCCCCGGGAAAACGTGGACTCGATCTTGACGTCTATCGCGCCCAGGAAGCAACCTAGACAAATCATTTCGATACCCCCTCCTACGGTAGAATCCGATGAAGAACTCCTGGTAGTAATTTTCGATGGGTCCGCGCGTGTTAAGCGCGGTGGTGGGGCCTTCAGTGCAATTGTGTGGAGTCTACCTGATTGGACGGTGATCTCAGGTGCCTCGGAATATAAGGCCAATCTCACGGTAAATGAAGCGGAGTACCATGGTCTCCTCCTGTGTTTCGACCTGCTGGCAAAACAACATGTGGATCACAATAGACTGGTTATCTGTGGAGACTCCAACCTGGTAATACGACCAATGCGGGGAGAAATTGAATGTAAGGCCCCGAGTCTGAAACTGTTGCGGTAAAAAGCTATGGAAAAGCTTCGATCTTGGCCAAATCACGAGTTCTTGCATGTAAAACGAGACTGGAATCAGAGTGCGGACAAATTCGCAAGTGCGGCTTTACAACGGGAAGCGGGCGAGCAGGTTACCTTCCAGATTGATATCGACGATCTAACAACGCTCAATCGAGTCGCTGAATTACTAGTTCCCCAGTCTCAGATATCAGTGGTCAAGATCGCCACAACCACTAGGTCACGACAACGACGCGGCTGGGAAGTGCTGCAAGAACCGCTGGTGTAGAGGATGCGAATGGAACGGATAGGCCAGGCTCAAGACGAAGAAAAGTGGATCTTCGATCTTAGAAATATCTGACTGGGGACGTGCGTGAACTTACATCGACAGAAGCCAAGTCATGTGCCAAGATCGCGGAAGATTACGAAGTAGATGAGGCCGGAATATTGTTCTATTGTCCACCTTCGAAGCAGTCCTGCGAAGCCCGCAACCTTGTGACCAGACTCGTGATCCCAGAAACGCTCCAAGAAGATGTCCTTCACCATTATCATAGCAGCCTTGAAGGAGGACACCAGGGTATCCGCGAACGTACCAACGAATAATGGCCCACTTTCACTGGAGGGGTCTGTACAGAAGCGCACAGCAATATGTCGATCAGTTTGTGGATTGCGAGACGGGGAAAGGAAGGCCTGCCATGGAAGGGGAGTCGCCTGGTAATCTCCAGGCGACCTACCCGTTGCAGATCATTGCCATGGACCATATCCCATCTCTGCCTAAGTCCTAAAAGGGCAATACCGAGCTGTTGATCTGGATCGATCTATTTACTGGCTACGTCATCGCAAAAGCTAGTGCGTCCCGGACTGCCCAAACTATCGCCGAGAACTATGAAGAATGTGTGTTCCGTCGATTTGGTGCCAATGTGGTGATTCGGCATGATCGAGAACCGGGATTTATGGCTAACTTCTTCAGATCATTCAACAAGATCGTCGGACAGAAGCAACGCGCAACAATGGCATACCGACTCCAAGCTAACGGTACAGCAGAACGTATGGTACAAACATTGACTCGGTCCGCGAAAATGTATGTGTCGGATATCAACCAACGGGACTGGGACGAATATGCGGAGCAACTGACGTTCGCTCTAAATACAGCTCAAGCTCGAGTGCGAGGGCATACACCCTTTTATTTAATGCATGGATGGGATCCACGCACTACGTTAGAAGCCATGATTCCCCTTGGGTCAACACGCCGTCGAGATCGCGAGCCGCGACGCTGGCGATACCATGTTCAACGCCATTATCATCAAGCGAGAGACACCGTCAACGAACGATTACGAGATGCGATCCAAAGCCGGGCTGACCGCCATAATGAGTCTATCCGCCCCTACGAGATCGAAGTTGGTATGCAAGTGTGGCTTTACCTCGATCATGTGAAGGAAGGGTACGCACGAAAGTTGGCACACATGTGGCATGGACCCTTCAGGGTAGCCGCGGTGATCGACACTCATGCGGTACGTCTTGAGATCGCGGGAACGGAATATCGGCTGTACCCCATAGTGCATACGTCGAAATTGAAACCAGTTCAAAATTTTCCAGATCGCCCTAAGGTTCCCCTCGTAATTGAAGACCAAGATCGATTCGATTTTGACGAAGCGTTGCTCCCCGAAGATAGTTGGGACACCAGCCTACCAGAAGGTGAGTACGAAGTGGAACGCATTACAGACATGATATCAGGCCGCCGAACTCGATATGGACGGACAATGAGAGAATTCCTGGTACATTGAAAGGGTATCAAGAACCTACCTGGGTGGACGAAGCTGATCTGAAGTGCGGAGCTCTATTGCATGACTATTTACGACAGCAAGCTAATCAGCACCGGTTCAATGTCATGCAGTTGCATGAAGAAGCTTGTCAAGCGGGAGTCGCGGGTGAGCTGGTCACCGTTGTGCGATGAGGATTGGGAAGAAGGACCCGCGGGGAAGCCGCGGGTCAGAAGGGGAGGTGGTTATATGAACAATTGCATAAGTCGATCTGAGCATGTCTGAAGCATCAAGGTCTTTGGAGATAGTACAAATACGGAGATCGACTCAGAAGGAAATGGATATAAAGTACGTGGAATTAGAAGATTAGTTTTGAAGCTTAGCGATCAGAAGCCATGAGAAAATGAAAATCAGAGGACTGCGCTAGCAGGAGGCCGGACATGACGGGGATCAATAAACTTGTCACGAAGACGAGCGATGCGAATAGCGGGGTGATCTTGGGGATTCTGTCGGAACTGGAGGCGCCACCGCTCTTCAAGATCGAGAATACCTGCCGCCTTGGCCAGTGAGCTAGCGCCATCATCCAACTTGGGGAACCAATGCTTCGTAACTCGAGATTTCGGGAAATGGAGGAAGAATGGATCCAGCTGAATGTCGAGATCACACTGTCGGTGTCTCAACGTAGGGATCACGTCCCTTGTCAAAAATCTGCGCCAGGCTGCGCCGGCTCGGTTTCGACGCTGGCGTCGTTGCTCATAATAGATGGATAGTGCTTGGTCTGTCTAAGATATGGCTTCGGAGATCGGCAAGAAATGGGTGGACTCCCAATAGGACTGGAGGTGTCTCTCTTCCAATTAATCTTGCACGAAATTAGGGGGCAGTCGGCGACCAGACACGGCAGGAATGAAGGTTAACGGAGCTTCTCCGTTACTCAGCTTGGACCATGGGGAAGAATCCATCAATGCGTCCACGGTAGCGGCAGTGATCAAATCCTCGTAAGAATCTGGATGAGGGTGAGAGGCAGGATCGATCGCTGGAAATAACCATTTCGAAACACTCGTTAAGAGGGCGGTCAAGGTCTGAACGTCGATCTCGGAAACCCGCAAGCTGCTGACTGCATAAACGTCCCACGGAATAATAATAGGCTGGCGAAACAACCGCGCACAAACTCCAGGAATCCACAACCTGCGAGGTACAAACGTCGGGAACAAAGGGAAATCGTTGGTCTCGTCGACCTCCAAAGTAGCACCAGCAAGATCGCCAACCGCGGGATCACCATCAACATGATCCTGGGGGGAAGATCCTGCATCTCCAGCACCAGAACCCTCCCTTCCACTATTTCCAGAGGAACTTCCAGACGGCGAATCTCCATCTCCATCCACGTCGATAATGGGTTGCAGCGCTCTATGATCGGGGGCCAACGAGCCTCGACGCCGAAGGGAAGATCGCGAACGTGACAAAGCAGATAAGACTTCGTCGCCAGTGCCGTCATCCTCCGCCTCCTCCTTCTCTTCAGCCGCCTCACGCTTGTCAGGCCCAGCGATCTCCGGCGGAGTCGAGTTACTCACGTTTTGCAGAGGGATCTCGGGTTCCACTTCTTGGGGTTCCGAATCGGAAGGTGGCGAAGTATCAGGCCCCTTGGAAGACTCTAGAGGACGGTCGATCTCAGCGGTCGCGTCGCCAGTATTCCGGTTTCCATCGTCGGAAGCACTGGACATGGAATAGTCGAATCACTTGACGGATAATTCTTCCGAGCAGGCGATCGAGGTCGCAGGTCCAACACATCCCGAGTGGCGGAGGAGGTGACGTCAGTACGCTGAGACTTGTGGGCTCGACTAGCAGTAACGGATGACGCTGGCGAATAAGTGGCGAAAGATGAGGGAGCCGGCTGGTGAACGTCTTGGCCCATGGCGGCCGCGATAGCCCACATCCGGCGGTACGCATTGGAGTATTGCTCTTGGAGCCGAAGATAATCAGACACGGTTACTTCGCGATCTTGGGCCAAGGCATCTCGATCTTGCATCAGGGAGTCTGGATCACGAGCGATGGAGTCGCGATCCCGTAAAATGGCCTCACTATCTTGATTATGCCCGGCGATTGTCTGCTGTGCGGCCTGCAGAAGTCGCTCTTTTTCAAGACTGGTAGCTCGCTACCGAGAGGGTTGCTCTTCCAAGCGTGCAATAGATGCCCTCATGGAAACGACATGAGCCGCTATAAGCGAATTATCAAGATAAGCTGGTCAAGATCAGAAGAAACAGCAAACTAGCAAGAACGATTTGTACGAGCTTACCTTGTGCCTGAAGTTCGGCCCGCCGTTTGATGACCCGCTCGGACTCCATCTGGCACATCTCTTCCGCCCTCTGACGGCGCAGTTGGGCATCCCTCAGGCTCTCCTGCAAGCTGTCGCTTTCCTTCCGAAGGTGTGAGACCTGTCGATTTAAGGCGTCAGCTTGACGCCGGAGTTGGCCTGCGGCTTCCGAGAGAGCTTCTTCGGATTGCTCCAAAGCCAGACACCGCTGCTGGAGCGCCGCGTGAGCTACGTTGAGATCATGTAGCTCGCGATCTCAGGCCACCAGTCGGCGAGACAGTGCTAGCGGAGGAGCGGAACCAAGATCAGGGTGGTTGGATAAGGCAGCAATCTGACTTTCAAGATCATGCACTCGATGCCGAAGCTGCCCGACCAAATCCTCGGCCTCCCCTCGCTGACGCTTCTGCTTTTGCAGTCGATCTTCCATGTGGGCTATCTTTTCTTCCAAGTTCGCCACGTCGGCGTCTCGCAAGGCCAACAGCTTATTGGCTCGCTCCAGCCGGTGTTGCAGTCTATCGTGCTGATATTGACAGAACTGGGAAAATGCTTGAGCTGTCGTCCCTGCAGACTCGATCTGCAAGTGGAGCTCGGCTGCATGGCGGCGTGAGATGGTGTGAGTACGCTGGAGGCACGAATGCTCCTCGCGCAACTCGTCGACAGCACTGTCCCGAGCCACGGAATCTTCCACGACTCGAAGGGGAGCTTAGATCGCTTGAATTGAAGCCCGAATTTCAGCTAAGTTGAGGCCGGGTCGATCCAGGTGAACCGTGGGCGCGTTCGCAGCTTGCCAGCATGCCACACAAGAACGCGGAGACATGGAAGCGGGGTCTTGATCTGGAGTTCCGGAACCCGAAGAAACTGCAGCCGCTGATAGCAAGCGCAAACCAAATAATGGCGATCCAGCCGGAGATCGTCCAGCATGACTTGAGGAAGCGGGGGACGAAGAGCGATGATCTTGGTCGACAGCCCCTTCCGAAGAATTGCGGTGCGAATCCATGGCTTGGGTGAGACTTGATCAGAAGACAGGAAAACGGCAAGTTGTGTAACAAGCGGCCGCCGTTGTGCAGCGCCCGTTTGTACAGGGGACGGTTCTGGTGGAGCGGTATCGGAAATTTCGCTGTCGATCTAGATCCATCAACCTGGGACGAGAGATGTATTACCGCCGAGTATTGCCCGAGTCACTAAAGGGATGTTCAAGTGGCGACAGCCCGGTCCCCGACGATTTTGATGCAGATCTACGATATCGATCTTGACGGGGATGACGTCGATCTGGAAAGATAAGTGTCAGATCTCAATCCCACTGATGACGCAAACAAGGAATAAAGGGTCATTAAGGCCTGGAGAGCCAGTAGTGGCGCACTAGGACGCGTGGCGCAGGGAATTAAATAGGTCAGATCTAGGAATATGCTAACACACTAACAAACTTGAGTTTTCCTTCTACATCACAAGTGGTCTTTGCCTTCACGCTACCGGGTACGGGATATGCATTGGCCCGCACGACGCTTCACCAGGACATCGAATACCCCAAGATCGAAGTGAACCCAGACGCCAAGATTGCTTGGCCTGGCGTCTGTCAATCCTCGTTTCAACCCACCGCTAGAGAAAGCGGCAAGCAAGGAAAGGAATAC
>BSXT01001437.1:0-16580 GCA_030267785.1 Phytophthora fragariaefolia
GAGTACTAGTGGTGCAGTTACTCTGTAAGACCCCGGTTTCTCTGTAAGATAGCCCCTTGCCGTGCAGCTGGATAGGTTACAGCATCGGAAATCGACTGTGGAGGAATTATCTTAAGTGAGTGGAAGTCCACTCACTTGTTTCCTGGACGGTAATTATCTTCCTTAACCCATTACTGCCTTTTTTTTACGTGAAATTTCACAATAGAGCGCGGTTTAGGGCTGAAGTATTTATAGTGACTGACTAGCATAACAAAATTATTCACTATGGGCCAAAGCAAGACGAAGCTTGACTTCGGGCCGGAGCCCTTCGTTCTAGATGCAGCCGATTTGACCACAGACCGATCGTTCGAGCTAGTTGGCGATGCTGCACCCGTGAATATGACTGGCTTTACGTCTCCTGTGTACGGTGTAGCTCACATTAAGACGAATTTGATTATCAACAAGTTATTCAGCAACGACGCAAAGATTTCGCACGTTCCGTTCCTGTTGATTGTACATGGCAGTAGTTCAGCAAACGTCAAATATAGATACGCGCAAGCGCCTGCACGCCATGCGCCGGCACTTCGGACATACTTTGCATTATATCGTGGCTGTATACAGTTTAGGCTTACCGACCTTCTTCCGCACCTCACGGTGCCAACTACCGTGTCACTGGCTTTCTGAGCTCCAACAACTTCACCTTCATCGGAAAATATAAAATGACCGTGCCGACTATTAGCGGGCGTGTCTGCGACAACGTTCTCTGAGAATATTGTCGCTTCCCAACTTGATATTGTAACGTAACCCTACCAAAGTGAGTGCTTCTTGCACGAGCCCGTCCAGGAAACAAGTGTGTTCGAGGGGACGCGCTCCGACTCGGGCGCGTCCGAACCCCATGCAAGGGGCAGTCGGGGCTCCAGCGAGAGCTCCGAGCGACTTGACAGACTCGAAGGACTGCTCGAGGGGATGGCCAAGCAGCAGGCCCAGTTCATGGCCAATCAAGTGAAACTGCAGGAGCAGCTACAGCGTCGCAGCGAGCCGTCGCACATGCCGCCGTACGAGAACCAGTACCGCGCGTCGAGCGCGTTCACGGACTTTATCAAGGCCAGAGACCGAAGGATGAGAGTAGACTCTCTCGACGCGTCGATGCTCTCGGTGGGACCGACAGCACCAACGCTCCCGGCGCCGACGCGTTCGGTGGAGCAGGCGACGAATGTGAGGCAGCCGCAGCAGGCGCCGCAGCAGCAGCCGTACGTACCGTCGCCCTCGCCGGAGCAGTTCGTGCCGCCGACAAACTTCGGCATCAAGATCCCGAAGCCGCTGGACCTGGACTGGCCCGGATTCGGGAGGTTCTCGGGCAAGGAATTCTATCCGGGATTGGGGGCGGACTTCAAGTCGTGGGGACTGAGGTTCCTGCAGCGACTGGCTGCAGCACAGCAGATGAGCGGAGGAGATTGGCTGGAAGAGTTCCGCATCCTCGCTCTCCATGGTAAGCTCGATGGCACAGCGCTTGTGTACTTCGAGAGGATGGTGCCGCTCTGGACGGCTGAATCGCCCACGTTGGAACACGTGATGAACAGGATGCTCGTGCCGTACATGACGACAATCACGGCGAGCAAGGGACTGCAGTTGATGGCTTCGGAGAAGTCGAAGAGCAGGACGTGGGTCGAGCACTACCAGTACTTGACGTACGTGGCTGAGCGCTCCGGCTGCTCGGACCTGCACGTGCTGCAGAGTCTGTGCAAGTCGGCGCCGCCGTACTTGCAGAGTGCGATGTTGACGCGGCTGAACTCGCAGCGCGTCGACTACTTACAGCAGGCCACGGGGTTGGTGGCGTTCGCGATTGAGTTCGAGGCGAACATGCTCAAACAGGAGATCGGACGCGGCCAAGGTGGTCGCGGGAACCGCGGACGAGGCGGTCGATTTCACGGTGGCGGCCGTGGAGATCAAGGTGGACGAGGATCCGTTGCCCGTGTTAACGGCACGGAGACTCGCTCTTGCTACAATTGTGGTGAAGCCGGGCACCTAGCCATAGACTGCCCAGGTTAAGAGAACAGCGGTGCTAAGACATCAACCCGAGTCACGCTGGCCGTCGGAACCGGCACGAACGCGGACTCGTGCACGTGGATCTTGGACAGCGGGTCCAGCGTGTATTTGGTGAAGAACGAGAAGTTGCTGCGGAACGCCGTCGACTGCGACGAGCAGTACCGAGCGGTTAACGGTGATCTTATACACGTGGTCAAGAAGGGCACGGTGGTGCTGCGGACGATCGTGGACAACAATGAGGTCATCGTGGACTTGTCCGACGTCTACTACGGCGATGACCTACCGGACAACATCATCAGCTACGGCATCTTGGAGGAGAAGGGCGTGTACCTCGAGCGCCACGGCGGCAAGAGCTACACGGTGCAGGAGAATACTGGCATGTGGATCTGCGAGGTCTACAGGTGCAACAAGGTGCTGATGATCGACGCCATGGGCGAGATGACCACGGAGACGCGCGTCAACGCGGTGACAGAGGCAGTCAAGGCAGCGAGCGAATCGCTTGATGATGCTGTGACGGAGTCGACGCTGCTCGAACTGCACAAGAGGCTGGGCCACATTGCGTACGATACAGTCGAGCGCATGGCCGACACGCCTGGGTCAGGTATCCGGCTGACAAGCAGAGCGCGGCCCAAGTGTTTGACCTGTGCACACGGCAAGCAGAGCAAGAACAGTCAGTCCAAGAAGGACACGGGCGCAAACGCACCTATCGACAAGATTGGTGGCGTTATCGACAGTGACATTATGGGCCCCATGACCCCGAAGGACAGGCGCGGCAACAAGTACCTGATCAACTTCAGCGACTACTCGACGAACTACGGGCGCGTCTTCCTCGCGAAGAACAAGGCGGATGCTACAAAGGAGTTTGAACACTTCTTAGTGTACTTTGAAAAGCGATTCAACTGCCCGATTCATGTGCTACGTACCGACGGGGGTAAGGAGTACGTGAACATGGACCCGTTCTGCAAGGAAACCGGCGTCAGACGCCAGATTAGCGAGCGCGAGAATCAAGCATTGAATGGCAAAGCGGAAAGAATGCACCGCACCGTGCTGAATGTGGCACGTTGCATGCTGTTTGCGAGTGGTTTGCCGTTGTATTTCTGGGGAGACGCAGTGGAGTACTCTGCTTTCGTGTTGAACAGGAGCTCGTGCACCACGATCACCAAGCGCACATCTCCGCTCGAGATGTTGACGGGCAAGGTGCCGAACTTGTCCGACATCGTCACGTTCGGGAGCCCGTGCACAGCCTACAGAGATCCTGGCAAGAAAGCGTGGAAGTCCAGAGCACAGGTTGGTATGATCGTGGGCAAAAATGACGAGACGAAGGGCTTCAATGTGTACTTACCGAAGGACCGAATCGTAATCGCCACCCAGCACATCAAGAACGTGAAGACGCTGAACAGCAAGAAGAACGCGCAGCTGCAGGAGCAGCTTAAGCGCGAGGACCCCGAGCTGGAGAGAGCTGTTGAAGAACACGAGCAGGCCGCGGAACGGAAGGAGCACGTCGCGGACTCGTCGCAGATCAGTGAGACGCCGAAGGTACCCGAGAGCGGCGACCCGGCGGTGAAGTCGAAGAAGAAGCGACCAAGGAAGAAGTCGAAGAAGAGCAGCAAGAAGAAGAGAACAGTTGCAGCAGAAGACGCTGCAGAAGTGGACGGAGCTGGCGCTGATGAAGAGCAGCTACCAGCAGAAGAGTTGCAGCCCACGCGCATGCGCACGCGATACATGGGCAAGAAGCACGTGTCGGTTGGTAGCGTGAGCGCGGTCATGCTCAGACCCGCGCGCAGAGAAGTGGAAGCAAGCCATCAGAGAAGAGATCGAGGCGCTTCAACAGAACGGCACGTGGAAGGTGGCGAAGAAGCCGAAGAACGCGAAGCTGCTGCACACCAAGTGGGTGTTCAAGCTGAAGACGCACGCGGATGGTACCATCGAGCGGTACAAAGCTCGATTGGTGGCGCGTGGCGACGAGCAGGAGTATGGGGTCGACTATGCGTACACCTTCTCTGCTGTGCTCGACATGGAGTCGGGCAAGATCATCTTGGTGGTGTCGCACATCTGGAAGGTTCCCGCGCGCCACGGAGACGTGCCCAGTGCGTACGTGGAAGCTAAGAAGGAGGTAGAGCTGGTCATCATGCTCGTCATCCCCACCGGAATGGAGTTCACGGTGGAGCAGCTCCGTGCGCTGGGGGTCAAGAGCAAGTACGAGCTGGCGTTGTTGCTCGAGAAAGGGCTCTACGGGCTCAAGCAGTCGGGCAAGCTATGGAACCAGTTGCGGCGTAGCATCTTGCTGTCGCTGGGATTCCGGCAGTGTTACTCGGACAGCTGCCTCTACGTCAAGATCGAGGCGGATGGCATGACGCTCGTCGGCGTGTACGTCGACGACATCCTCGTGACGGCCACAAGCGTGGAGAAGGTGGACAAATTCTTCCAGGACATGCAGGTTGTGAAGCTGAAGGACATAGGAGTCGTGTCGAAGTTCCTGCGTGTCGCCTTCAGCTACGGCGAAGAAGACGGCTGGGCACTCGACTAGGAGCAGGTGATCCAGGACATGTTGGTGAAGTTCGGGTTGGACAAGGCGGCTCCGGTCAGCACACCGATCGGCGGCGAGCAAGAAGGCGAGGCACCAGGTGAGTTATTGCCAAGTGGTGGTGCTGGCACACCTGGTCGCCCGACGGTGCAGACGTTCCAGTCATTAGTGTGCAGGTTGCTCTGGATCTCCAGGTGCATGCGGCCCGACATCTCGTTCGCTGTGCACCGTGCGACGAGGAACTCGCACGCACCGAGAGAGGCTGACTGGAGACTGGCGAAGCGGATCGCCAAGGATCTCAAGGACACCAAGAGCATCAAGTTCGTAATGAACGCGGACGAGAACGCGATGGGCGAGGACGGCGTGCTGGTGGAGGCGTACAGCGACGACGACTACGCGGCCGACAAGAAGGACAGGAAGTCCGTGAGTGGTGGCGTTGTGATGATGGCCCGCGCTGTGGTGGCGTGGATGTGCAAGAAGCAAGCGTGCGTCGCGCTCTCGACGATGGAGTCGGAGTTTGTCGCGGCCTCGCACACCACTGCGCGCATGCTCGGCGTCATCGAATGTTTGAAAGAGATAGGGATCAAGGTGCGGATGCCGTCGCTGCTGCACGTCGACAATCAAGCAGCGATCGCCCAACTGGAAGGCGAGGAAACGACAGGCACGCAAAGCACATTGACACCCGCCACAAGTTCGTGAAGGACTTCGTGAAGAAGAAGGTGCTGCTGATCAACTACTTCGAGTCCAAGAAGATGCGTGCGGACGTCCTGACGAAGGTCCTCCCGGCGCCACGGCTCGCTGAGCTGCGTGGGCTTGTGATGCTCTCAGGTTGACCGCACGGGAAGGAGTGTCGGAACTCGCCAGTGGTCTTGGGAGTGTGCGTGCATGAAGTGGTGGGCATCTCCGCCAACGTGCAGGCGGAGATGGTGGAGAACGAGACGGTGCAGTAGGAGAACACGTACGACTAACCGAGCAACAGCAAGAACTACATAGTGAATATGGCCAAGTGGCCTTACATAGCAAACAAATACATCAGTCTTCAATCTTCCTCGCCGAGCTCACTTCCACCTGCCAACAAGACCAGCCCAGCGACGCACATCTTGGAATTTTTTTTTAAATAAATTCCATTTTTTTGATTTTAATTTTAATAAGTTTAAATTTTTACCAGGACGTAACCCACGATCTTGCCACCCGCCCCAACTGGCATCTGTCGGCAATGAATGCCTCACCCTGCACGGACACCGACGATGGAATACATAAGCGAAGGACACTACAGTCTTCGTTCTTGAAATCGAGGGCATCTTGAGATTGTCCACTTATGATACCCCTAACTCGCGTAAACTTCCCGCTGATCATCCCACTCCGAAGCTCACCGGCACATCATCGCAACAGCTGCAGATAACTTGGAATGGTACTTAATGTAATTTGTACTACTGGCCGCACTCGTCGCGATAAATACATGGTAAGTACTTCAGTACTTCTTGAAGTAACATTTTGGAAATTGAACAAAATCCCACCCCGTTTAGTATTTGTAGCACATGATCTAAATCCCAAACATACTAGCATTTCCTCTAATCATTTCATATTGCCGCTCTTTAAAATTTCAGAGCTTCTTCGTGTCGAAGCACGACTTTGTTGAGCCAATATCCATCCTGTCAATTTACGTAGCTTTTTTTCTTATGTAAAAAATTTGACTGATCGTTAGGGCTGCATCGCGCTACCATAAACACAATGCACCCTAACTGAAAAATGAAAATGCTTCTAGGTATCGTGAACAAAAATACCGCGGTGACAATGACTTGGTACGTCGGTCTATGGATCCTGCGCTGCAAGCAGCCTATTTAATTGTGGCTATGAGGAACACTCGAGTTCGCGACGAATGGATAAGCACGAATGCGTATTTACCTATGATCAATAATGCGAATAAACGTTCTTGGCACGATTTCCACTACCACATGGAGAAGACTCACCGCAAACACAAATTTTCTACGGCTGAAAAAAAGCATACTACTCGTATCCCCTGAGGATGGAGAGGTTCACCGTGACAGATCAGTCATTCTGGACACCACAGTCAGGTTAGTTCTCGTGAAGAGATCGAAACCGAGCTCGAAAGACTCACAATAGTGGCAATGCGACACAGCCGAGGTCAACTTAATGGTAGTCAGGAGATAGTCCGGCAAACGAACTAGTCATACACAAAGTAAGATTCGAGTATTCCCTCCGTGTCAATGTTTGAATAGTCGTATAGCCAGCTACAGTGGATTGCTTGGCGACATAAATCTCCTCGCTTATCGAGTATTCGAGACCGAAAGTGTCGTTCGTATGCTAAAACTTGCCCCAGGCTTTTTTAAGCGAAGTTGATCGCAACGTCAAGTTCAAAAGGAGTACGGTAGGATAAACTGGGAAACAATCAAATGGATTGAAGATGGATTCATCCCGTTCTTTTCAGAGTGTGTACTTTCGTTGAAACTGCCATTTAGGTCGTTCCGCAAAATGGAAAGAATTGCCTTACCAAAGCACCTTGTACACATACTCATCATAGAGAGGATGAAACTTGCACATGCCGTCCGCATGAAACTTAGGGAAGTCATACAACCAGCAGCAATGCGGAATCCCAGGAGCCGTGTATCGGAACAGCATCCCGCGCTCGTCCAACGTGCGCAGCCCATACGTGTCTTCCTTGTATTCAATTGTGTCGTGCATCTCTATCATCGTCAGACTTTCAAAACGAGTCTCAAGCTCTTTGAGAGATCCAACCTCACTGTAGTGTCCAAGGAGGCTTCCTTGCCAGGGTGAAACAACTCCATCCTCGGGGGATGCGAAATAGTGTGCCTCGTTCAGCCGTAGAAAATTGTTTTTGCGACGAATCTTCTCCATCTGACAGTAGAAGTCGTACCAGGCACACTTGTTCACATTGTTGATCATGGGCAAGAACTCGTTAGTCGCCAGCCACACATCGCGTACTGGGGTTCGTCCCAAGTTCGTGATGGAGTATTCAGCCTGAAGTTTAGGGTCCATCGATCGACGTGCCAAATCAGCCTGCATCTTCCCCCGATAGCCTTCAGGTGTGTATCCTGTGAAGTCAAACATAACCTGCGGCAGTACAGCGGCACCGAAGCCTGCACCTAAATCGTGAATCGAGTTTCGATCAGCTTCTTGCGGACCATAAAAAATGCCGTTAACTCCCCCCGCCAAGCTAACGAAGGTGTGCACGTTGTGGTTGTCCATCTGCTCAATCACGGCTCGAGCCATCATAGCTCCTTGTGAATGCCCAATAAAAATGTAACCATTGGCGAAGCGTTCATCGTTTGCCACTATTTCGCGCACTGCAGCAGTAGCCATAGGCACTTGGACGTTCAATGCAGTCAAAGAGCACTCCCTTTCACAAAAAGCAAGCGGGACGAATGCTCTTCCTTCAGCCGTTAGGTTCGCTTGGTAGTTGAAACCTTCAGTACTATTGCCCGTGAGACCGTGGAAGAAGAAGATCGGAAGGTTTTTCTTCTCAGACATTTCGGAGCCTCTAGCGAGAGCGTTGACATTAAGGTTCGTCGCCACAGCCGGGATCGATGAATCGTCAAGGCAGACATCGTTTCCAATCGGCGGGACATTCGTGACCGGTGAAGACAACGCCAACGCAGGTAACAAAACAGGCAAACCCATGAAAGCATGCGCATCTCTGGTGGATAACTTGTGCTTCACGTGGAGGCTTTGCAAATGATGTGTGAGTCCAGGTCAGCTTTTAGGAGAGCCACGCGATCATAAACCAAGCAGAAAACTGAAGTTCAAGTAGATCATCAAAGCAGAGTTCATCGATTGCATCGAGATGTCTACAATTCGCTTTTCGCTTACTCATTCTGGGTGAGGAACGGTTAGTCTGTGTAGCCGCGCTCCAAAGGCGTTCCTGGCTGAGGGGAGAAAGTCTTCATGTCCTGGGTATTAAATTTCGCGCCGATGCGCAGACGCTCCACGAGGTCGGGGTTCGCGATAAAGTCACGTCCAAAGGCGACGAGGTCGGCTGCTCCTTCCTCGATCGTCTTGATTGCATCCTCGCGATCGTAACCAGCAGCCGTGACCAGAACCCCCTTGTAGGTGTTACGGAAGTGACGCGTAACACCAGCCTTGGGCACCTGAACGTTGGCTGCATGCATTCCACGGCGTTCAATGACGTGCAAGTAGGCCAGGTTGTAGTCGTTGAGCTTGCCCACGACGTAGCCGTAGGCCTCGTCGGGAGTCGAGTCCTTGCAGCCGAACGTGTCGCCGAAAGGAGACAGCCGAATGGCCACCTGACTCGAAGGCAGCGCCGACAAATGGCCTCCACCACTTCGAAGATGATGCGTGCGCGATTCTCGATGCTGCCTCCGTACGCGTCCGTGCGCTTGTTCACGCTGTCGCATAGGAACTGCTCCAGCAAGTATCCGTTGGCGGCGTGGATCTCCACCCCATCGAAACCAGCGACGACAGCGTTCTCGGCTGCCTTCTTGTAGTCCGCGATGATGCCAGGAATCTCATCGATCTCCAAGGCACGCGGAGTCACGTAATCCTTGCGGCCTTCACGTGTGACGGCGTGGGAGGTGATATCCTCAACACTCGTTGCGCTCGACGACACCGGTAGTTGTCCGTCGGGCTGGTTCAAGGGGTGACCCACACGTCCCGTGTGCCAAAGCTGCACGAAAATCTTGCCGCCTTTGTCGTGCACGGCCTTGGTGACCAGCTTCCAGCCGTCGACCTGCTCCTGGGTGAAGAGTCCGGGGGCACCAAAGTACCCGCGAGCAGTGGGGCTGATGTTGGTGGCTTCGACGATGAGCAGGCCTCCATCAGTGGCGCGTTGTGCGTAGTGCTCGGCTACCAGAGCAGTGGGCACACCGCTCTCGCCCGTACGCATACGCGTCAACGGAGCCATGGCAACACGATGCTTGAGCTCAACGGGGGCATTGTTGCCGGCAAGCTTGAACGGCGTGAAGAGCTTGGGAGTGATAGCGGAGACCATAGTGGCGATGCAGACTTGGACGCTGTGTATAGTGCGCCTTGCGGGTTGAGAGGTGAATTGGGCAATGACGTTATTATAATGGAGACTTTCGTTCATGGGTACAGCACTTTTCGGTTCAAGACGCATGCCGTGAACATACCATCAACCTTGGTTCTGCAAGCTACAGACGGTAACGCATGCCTTCATCTTGCTGGAACAGTGGACTCCACCACTGTGGAGGAATTATCTTGTCATAAGTCCACTCACTCGTTTCCTCGTGCAAGAAGTACTAACTTTTGTAGGACTAGGTCAAGATATCAACTTGGGACGCGCCAACATTCTCGAAGAACAATCTCGTCGCAGACGTGCCCTTCCGATGAAGCTGGTGAAGAAGTTGTGGAGCTCAGGAGACCAGCGACACGGTAGTTGGCACCATGAAAGCCAGCGGCGGTGCGGAAGAAGGGGGGGGGGCGTGCCGATGGCCGTGTTAATGGTTTAACTCTCACCAATATGGTTGGTCAAAGGACTTCTCAAAATGCAAGCAATGTATGTACGAAAAATCGGAACTAACGTAAATGCTGGGGGCGAGGAGGGGGGGGGTCCGTAGAGTCTAGCGTTGGAGCTCAGTCGGAAGGGTGTTAGACCGAAGTGAGAAGAGCTTCGGATGGGACGATATGAAGCGCCGTAATTGTGAATCCGGCGGGAATCGGTCGAGGCAGTCATGTAGTTGGGAGCGTGAAACAGTACTCGAATACCGAAGCCAGTGACGAAAGTGCGCAGCAAAGGCAGAATAAACTTTGTAGATGTCAGAAATTGGATCCAGTGCAGGTCGATCCTCAAATCGGTGCTTGTTGCGGGTGGTCCAAATGACATGAAGTGTAATACTCACTGTGGTCATCCAGAACATGTGCAGGATCGAAGCAAAAGAGGTAGCGGGAGACAGCCACTTTGGTCGGGATGCGATACACACGAGGTCCCAGGTGAGTCGCTCCACAAACAACGACCAATCGGACCTGATAAAGTCCCAGAGGGGGACGACATAAGGGCATTAAAAAAACAAGTGACGTTCGGTCTCCACCTCCGTACACGACGAGTAGCCACATTGCAAAGCAGACACAGTGACGCGCTGGAGGAACCAAAAGCGGGACTTGGTAGGAAGCAATTTCCAGCAGAGCCGAAAATGAAGATCAGCATAAACCGGAAGGGCAACGTGGCGTAGCTCTTTGAGATATGTCAGTGTGTCATGGAGCATCTCGTGAGTTGTCCCTTCACTATGATGGGTAAGCGTAAGATGCGTAACTTTAGCTTCGTATCCGAGAATATCCATTTGACATCCTTCTTAGTGAGAGTGGGAAAGCATGAAGCCACTTCGTTTCGCACAGTACCGATAGGTGAAGAGGGCACACACGCTAGTGTAGGACCATACAGCAGCCCCCGCTCGCCAACAACATTTTGTGCCAACGTGCTAAGATCGTAATAGAGGCTCAGCAGATAACGAACCCGAACCCGCATGTTCCAGGTCGTGACAACGAGCATGAAGCGGGCAAGAAACTCTGGGGCAGACGGCCATGACGATGAAGAAAAATCGCTTAGACTGCGGTAGCCTGTTTCGGAGGCGAATGCCAGCCGAAAGTCCCGAACACGTCCTGCTTCTCGCAGAAGTGACACCGGTTTACCAGATGCCAGCTCGATTTGAAGTTGAGGGTGTGCACTGTGACAAACATTGGCCTCGAGGAGATTCGATTGGCATGCTACAGGATCAACGAAACCAGAATCCGAAGTAATCCTTGGTAGTCTGGACCAAACAAACCACGAAAATTGCCAACAGGCTGGAATTGACGAAAACTCAATAACCTTCGATCGACGCGAAAAGGGTGAATCGAGAAAATCAAAAGTGGACATGTGTAATCCGGAAGAGAGGACGTACTGTAATAGTGTATCGCTCACCACAAGCCAGGGATCTGAGTTGACCAGGTAATAAAATTGTTGGAGAAGCAAAACTCGCTGCGTTTGTGACGTGACTTCCACACGAGGAATCTGGAGCCCACCGCGATTAAATGGGACATGACAAATACTGGGCTTGGCTAGTTTAACAAAGCGGCGTCCTGGATCTCCACGCCTTGTGAGAACATACTGGTCGATCAGGGCTTGGAGCCGACGCACCATGGCGCCGGGGAGATTGAAGTGTGGTGTAAAATGCCATAGTACTGATAAGACCATCGCGTTGAGAATCACAAGACGACCACGATACGTGCGTGCTCGACTACCCCACCGGGCAAGCCGAGCACACACTTTCGCTTCAAGGGACGCGCACACTACGTCTGGGGACACCTTGGGTCCAACTGGAACACCTAAGTAAACCACCGAGCCCGATGATGCAACGCCAAAGGGCGTGTCCTCAGCCCGAATCGAATTACCATGAAATGCTACAAGCTGGGATTTGTTCAAAATGAGTAGTGCCCCAGAACCAGCACAGTACAGCTCCACAAGATCTAATTGACGACGTAAACCGTCGAGAGAACCTGAGAGAAGCGTAGAATCATCAGCAAAATATAAACCTGTCCCGTTGCAACTCTGCGCGATAGGCAATCCAGCATCCGGTAGGTCTCGAAGCAAATTTCGAAGGGGCTCGATTGTAAGTACAAACAGTAAAGAAGATAGTGGATCACCCTGTTTCACCCCACGTGACGGACAAAGAACTTCGAGCAGTATGCCATTGAGAGCTAATACTGCCTCCGGCTTGCAATACAGAAGTTGCACCCAGCTGCGGAACGCGGGACCACAACCAACCCGTTCCAGAACCTGAAAAAGGTAGTCCCAATTTACGCGATCGTATGCCTTGGCAAAGTCAAGAAAGAATGCATATCCAGCACCTCCGCGTCTTCGCAAAAGATCTTGGAGGTCTTGTAGAAATCGGGCATGATGATGAAGTGAGTGCCCCCGCACAAAACCTTTCTGATCGGGGTGAATCAGCAGAGGGAGAACTCGTTGCAACCGATACGCCAATGCCTTTGATATGACCTTCACATCGACTTGCATATGCGAAATCGGGCGATAATTGCTCGGGTCGCGGGGGTCACCTTTCTTGTATAGTAGAGCAACTGATGACCTGCGTTGGGAAGGTAAAAGACAGCCCCGCTCTCGCTGATTCTGAAATGCCGTGGCTAGAACTACGCCAAATGCATCCGGATCAACTTGGTAAAGTGCAGCCCCCAGTCCATCTAGTCCCGGTGCTGAGTTCCTGTTGAGGTGGCGCATAGCCGCAGCCAACTCTGCCGTCGAGAGCGGCTCCTCGAGTCGCGCTGTGTCAGCTGAACTCAGACGCCGGGTGATAGAATCAAGAAGCTTGCGGGTGGCTTCGGGGTTCACTGGCGGCTCGACCGACGTGAAGCGTTCGTCTCCAAAAATGTCGCCCCAGTGACGACGGAATTGATCGCTAATGTCAGCAGGGTCATCAGATTCAGTCCCATTGGCTAGGATGACAATCGCGATAGTTGTTAAGCGTAGCGATGCGTCAGCTGCAGCTGAGTTCGAATACGTCGTTTCCAGTCCTCCCAGACCAAGCCTGGGTTGGGGACATCCCGTGTCGTTGAACTAAGGTTCTGGATATCGTTCATAATGGACTGCCGGATAGATTCATCTTCGAGAGTCTTTAGTTTTAATCTCCAGTAGCCGGAGGGGGGAGGTCGTCGACGAGGAGAACCTAAATTCACTCGCACCGCCAAATGATCACCGCTGTGTGGGGCTTGAAAGTATTTCGTGTCGTCGAGTGATGTGTCAACCCAATCATCACTAACAAAAATATAATCAAGACGATTCACACGAGTCAATAGGCCGGAAAAGGTTCGCCGACGGGGGTAACGATGTCTCCAGGAATCCGTAACGTTCAAGCCGGCCAGCCAGCTAAGTAAAACACCCCGTGAGGCATCCACCACACTAGATACACCTCGGGAGTCCATTACAGGATCTATAGTTACGTTGAAGTCTCCCAGTACTAGATGCCGTGCGATAGGTTCAAAGTGGGTCGGCAACTTTTGATAGAAAATGGCTCGCTCAGATTCACGCACTGGTGCATATATGTTGTGAATATAGAGGGTATAGAGGGGTCGATTCGCTTGCATGAGGTGCACGAGCAAATAACGGCCTGGAATGGTTGCTGACGTAACTTCTTGAGCGGACTCCACTCCCAACAGGTCCGGGTGTAGCAATGTCGCGACGCCACAACTCCTTGGACCAAGCTGAACTTGGCTGGAGCTGTTTCTGTCGCTGACGAAAACGCGATGATGGGTAATGGAATTAACATGGAAAATAAACTTGGACAAATGGTGGGCATCACGAAACTTGGTTTCCTGAATGCTCGCGATATGGTACTGACCCAAAACGTTTTCAATCAGTTTTCGACCGTTGCGCTTGATGCCATTGGTGTTGACCGACAACGGTGCGGAAGAAGGTCAGTAGGTCTAAAAATATTTACAACGTCGTACTGAATGTAACGGGGTTACATGAAAGAGTGCCATGTCACTCTTCCCCTGGTGTGGTAGACTCTAGTTATGTGCTACACACATGGGTACACGGGGTTGGTGTGGTTGCAGCCACCCAACAGGGGGCCGGTGCATATTATATAGGTTTCACTATAGGTAATAGTCAGTCTGTATTGCAGGCCAGATTTGACCATTATCTATTAATACACTCAGTCTTAATCTTGTTTGCTACGAGAAAGCCCCTTAGGCCAGGTCTTTGTGAACTGCCTTTCACTTGGAGTTTGTATACTCCTGAGGACCGTTTCCTCTGCAGAAGGTGCTGTGTGCCCCGTCACACTGAAGTTCTGAAACTTTAAAGAGTGGAAATACGGTATGAAATGATTCTAGGCTTTAAGTTCGACGTCCATGTTGACATCATGGACAAACATGTTGATTGAATGCCGCGTAAATTCAAGACTGAGTGACACACGCTGGTGTCGGAGGTGTGAACACTCTCTTTTATCATGATGTAAACTGCGACTTGTCATCAAACTTTCCATGTTGGGATATGGTGGCGACATGGCCACAGCATATGAACAGAGCCACCTGAAAATTTACAACTGATTGACAAGGACACTTGGCGGCTGATGTGTGCGGAAGTCCACTTATCGTCATCTTGCATATTCAAACCTGTGTTTCTACATGTACCCATCTCAGAAAAACATGGAGGTGAACTGGGCAAACATGGGCAAACATGGCCATCCAAGCATAGCAACTAAAACATGAGCAAAACCTGAAGAAATCATGTTCAACATGAATGCATTAGCATGCATCGGAGATATGCTAACACGATACTGGCTTTATTAGCATCTTGTTGGTGCTACTACAGGAATCACTGAAGCTCACAACCATACGTAGGATATCTCATCGCCGGTGAGTAAGCCCCATCTCACTGTAATCATTTCCACATTCCTTGAACACTCGACGCCAAACGTAGAGGTATACAAACAGATCAAAATTATCGCTGTCCTTCTGGACCGGGCTGTGTACTTGGGAAATGCTTAACTGACCAAGACTCTTCGTCACTAACTCACTTGCAACTTCCGCGAGCAAGTTGTAGTTGGACCTCTTGTCAAGGCTATCATAGCAGGCGATAGTTTTGTGCTTACGATCAACAACAAGGCACGTCCAGTGACTCGAATTGATGTTCATTGGCATGAACACAAGCGGTACGGTCGCAGCCGGCAACAAGCTAATAGTAGTTGGGGAAACACGATCCCCCTTCCTGTCCGCCGGAGTTTTAAGTGGTGGCAAAAAAAGTATGGTAGTATTGTTCTTGAATGAGTCAGCCAACGCGGTTGTAAACGCCCCTATTAAGTTGTCATGATACCAACAAACGCCTCTAGCACAAAACAAATGGCTACTCTCGAGGTCAAAACTGAAACCCTGAAGAACTTCGTACGGCCACGAATTTATCAGCCTGTTCGCCAAGTTTGCAGCTCCCTCAGCCTCGAATCTCTCGTCGATTGTACCCTAAGCCAGGAATAGCACTTTATTTCCATTATCACACGCAGTAATAAGAGCCCAAATATAATGCATTGCCATAAACGGACGGTGCGTAAATTCTCCAACTTTTTCAATCTCCGCAATCCAACACGACTCCGTAGAGTCTGGACGCTCGATCAAGTCCATGGGATCTCCAAAAGGAATAGCCCGATCAATTTGGTCAAGCGCATTCTTGACCATAGCTTAAGAAAGTCGAAATGATGCATGTGCTACCACCGGTACACGTTTAACCACGGTTATTATGGTTTTTTGTGACCAGCATACCGAATCTCGAAGATGTTTAGAAATGATGAGAGCTCAATCAGAGGATACCGACGATCATTCAGAAACTGCTCTACAGCAAGTGTAGTGGGCTTACTTAGCTCACTACTTTGGGTTACACGTGTGCGCGACGTGTAGGAGGAAGCGTAGGTGTATTTAACTTAGATTAAGTATACTTAGCTCTGTAAGTATAGTTAATCTAAATAAAGACTTATTAATAACCTTTTGGTAGAAAATGAGAACTGAATTTGAATGTTACCTTTGGCCTTACCCCCGAAAACTGATATCTATAAAGAGAGATTCTGCCAACCACTCGTCGGCAGAATCTCTGTCCTAATGCATGCTCCTAATTGGCAGATATCTATTGCTTTCTGTCAACAGTAGTGCTTCCTACTATGAATGGTGGCCACGCTGCATGTGGCCCACCCGAATGTATCCATTAGTGCGTGTTGCACTAATGTGGAGGTTGACCGAATGTGTAACCCCGCTACACCATCCCCCGTTAGGACTTGATGTGCCGGTCTCGCCACATCAATCCAAAGACTTCTTCGGAGGAGATACTCGTGCTCATTCCGAATGAGCACGCCTCCGACGCAGGCCGCCGGCACGCCTGCTGCATCTGCAGCAGCGAATACTGTCGTCGCTTCCTCAGCGACGACTGGAAGCTCTCTGGCTTCAACACCTGTCGTCACTTCAACGGTGACGACGCCAAGCTCTCCCCAGCGAACGATGTCGCTTGGGGAGTACAAGAAGGCGCGTGGCAACACTGTGTTTGCCC
>BSXT01001438.1:0-27629 GCA_030267785.1 Phytophthora fragariaefolia
CTTGAGAGGCTGAAGTTGCACCTGTGTCTTGGGAGGCTGCGTCCTTGTGCTGACCTTCACCTGCTGTTGGAGCCTTGGACTCTTCCCACCGGACATCCTGTATACCTGCCTGGAGCGCGCCATGATCGTAAGGAGCTAAAACAACTCCGAATCAATCACAACACAGACACAAGCAAATAGAGGCAAGAGAGCAGTATATTAACAGTATAGCTGTCTCTGCCCTAGATGTCAAAAGTGGAACTGAGCGCTTGCATGCAGGCAACCGGGCACGAGGTCTGCAGAATGCACGACAAGCACAGTACTGGATTCTACGTGCGACACAAAAAGGCAACTTCTGTGCTGTGACCGCTCTGGTCACAATCAGTCTGATGACGTCCGAAACGGACAAGGCATGAACTCTACAAACTAATGACTCTAAAAATTAATAAAATTTGGCCACCACGCCTCATTTGTAAACTTGCCGTGTAAGGCGCACTTGGCCCGAAGGGTAAAGTGGCACCTCATGCCCCTCAACGAGGAGAGCCCAAAACTGGAGCTCTAGACCCTCTACGAGCGCTAGAAAACGCAAAAATCGTTTTCGGCCAGGCAGTTTTGTAGAATTGCACGATCTGACTGAACAAGTTTGCCAGGGATGTGCAACCCCATTTTGACCAATTATCTTCATCCCTGATGGCAAGCCAGGAGGCTGTTGAGGTTAGGCTCGTCTACCTCAGTGACTCATACAAAGCATGTATTATGCATTAAAGAAGTTTCTCTCCGAAAGGCAACTTCCACTCTGAAATGGTTGGCAATGGCCAACTTTCTCTTTGTTTTTGACAGCAGTATAGCATTTTCTAGTGTAGTTTCAACCATAACTACCCGTAAATGCTCACTTCTCTTTTTCTACAATCACCAACAAGTCCTTCAACTCCTGCGCAAGACTGCTACTTTAACACTCCTTAACAGGGCTCCCACACACACAAAAAACACTTTTGGCTACTGCGAGACGAAATAGCACCAGGCACCTTTTCTGGTCAAGTTTACAAACTTCTATATTAACCCCTCCAAACCGGTGTGCTGCATAATGCAGCTTAGGCCTTTCTATTATGTTGCATAATGCAGCATAAGACCGATTTAATCTTGAGGTTTGTATGTAAAAAAAATAACCCGAACCCGAGGCATACAGAACTCAAGATATCAAAAAGGGGGGCAAATATCTTGCACGGCAAGCACATCCCGATTTGCACTCTGGGTTGCACATAAACTTGTCACCCATTTTTTCAAATTGTGCTATTCCGTAGGCTCGATATGCTTGTGAACAGGTCGACGCCGCTACCGCCAACCATCCGTTTCATTTCAGAACTCGCCGGCTCCCGCACAAGTGTCTGATAGCAGGCCCACGCGGCAAAAATCTTCTTCGCGCGCATGATCTTGCGTTCAAGTCTGTCTGGCGCGAGCTACGGGCACAGGGATGGCCGTCAAAGAAGGCACCAGCACGCAGTCTTGACAATCGCTACCGATATGTGCGGCCTGGTGGCGAACCTAAGGGGCAAGAAGGCATTGATTTTTTTACTGGCACAGAGGCTGTGCTCGAGTACTACGTGAACAGTAAGCTGCAAAGCTTACAGTCGTATATTTTCTAGACGAAGTGATATGTGTTTGTCGTGTTTGAAGCTGTGGCAGCTGTGACTACTCAGATACCGGCTCCTGCATCGACACCAACATCGACACTGGACACCGTGTCGATCGATACCGGCATCGCTACGAGCTCCCGCAACGACACTGTCTTCGACGCCGGACCCCGTGTCGATACCGGCATCGACACCAGCTCCCGTCACGACGCTGGCATCAACAATGGACCCTGTACCGGTACCAGACCCCGCATCCACACCGGCTCCCGCCTCGGCAATAGGTCGAGTACACCCAGCGACCGACAATTCGTCGTTGTTCAGGACGCCAGTACCTGTTGGGCGAGGCAAGCAAAAGCGTCGTTGTGAAGACCAAACCGGCGGCAGGCTTATTCCCACCACCCCGCACGAAGTTATCAATCTCGACGACGACTCCGAGGACGATGAAGATGCTCGCAATGATGACGAAGACTTCGTGGACGATGACAATGCGGGAAGTGTCAGTGATGCGGGTACAGTTGATTCTGCAGGCGAGAATTGCCGAGACGAGTACGGTGAGTTATACTTTTCGACTTTTGCTGCGATGTCTCTTATACTAACGTTATGCTGACTCTTATGCTGGCTCCAATGTTAACTCTTATGCCGTCGCTTATGCTGGCCCTTATGGTGAATATGCAGAACGTCGTGATGTCATGTTGGAAAGAGAGTATGGTATTAATTTGACATCAGCCGATGAAAACGTACAGGACTATGGAGTTATGGATTCTGGAGATGAGGCCGCTAAAGATGACATGGTTGTTGACGAAGATGGTGAAGTGCTGCCAGACGATGTTGTCGACAGTGGTGAGACGGTTGTTGACGAAGCTGTGGAAGCCGAAGTGGAGCACGAAATCCAGTTTGCTCAGCGATTTTTGGATGAAATTGGAGGGGAGCAAGAAGTTCTTGCTAGGAATCTGACAAAAGAAGTGCTGAAGAACATGTCAACAACTGGTTGGGAGGACGTTGTACAACCGGATACGTACGAATATATGCAGACACCTTACGAACCGGTTGTTGATACGAATAGCTATCCTAGACTCCAGCAAGGATACTCGGGGGCAAGCGCGGAAGCTTTGAGGCGTGGTGAATCACCACTGGCTCTTTTCTTTTATTTCATGCCGGTGCCATTGTGGCAGCACATTGCTGTGTGCTCCAACGAGTACCGCAAAGAGATGATACCCCAGCGCGTGGATGAAGCCCTCCGGAGATACAAGAAGAAGCGTCGATCTCGTCCTGCTCTCCCAAAGAAGACTCGCCGTGACATTCTACATGACTTACAAAACGAGAGATCAATCCTACCGCACGAGATTTGTCGGTTCTTCGGACTACTCATAGCACGAGCTATTATGCCTAACCGGGAGAGGCTTGCGAACCACTGGAAAACGACTGATGAAGGAGGCATTCCCCGCGGCACCTTTGAAACCTTTTTGAGCCGAGACCGGTTTCAACAGATATCACGCAACCTTCATTTCAACCCCAATAACCACGAACAGGCTAAACGAGATAGGGCTTGGAAGATCCGAAAGCTAGTTGATGTGTTGCAGACAACATTTGAACGTGGATATATCCCCCCAGCACATCTCGCGTTCGATGAAGCTATTTTACCTAGTCGAAGCTCGTTCAACAAGATGCGTGTCTATCTGAAAGACAAGCCCCACAAGTGGGGCACGAAGCTTTTTATGTTGTGCAGTGCGGAGACGGCGTACTGCATACGGTAAGTTTTTTTTTTACCTAAAGTACTTTTATGCAGCATAATGCTGTTTAACCCTGACAATTTTGAATTTGTTATGTTGTATATTATCAGCTTCGAAGTTTACTGTGGAAAGAAGCAGCACGCAAGTGATGCTCATAATCCAGACATGAAGTCTGGACCCGCAGCAGTTATTCGCGATTTACTGGCGGTATTTAGCCCTGGGCCCAAGCAGCGGGGGATACGTTTGGTGGTCGTGGATAGATTCTACACCTCGGTTGCTTTGGCGATACAGCTTTTGATGATGGGGTTCTACTGCGTCGGAACGATCATGAGAAACAGAATTGGATACTGCAAAGCGGTCATCGAAAAAAAGAAAACTCGACCGAAGGATATCGAGCGGGGATCGTACAAAATAGCCAAATCAAAGCTTGTCCCGGGTATGACCGCCATTTCCTGGTGGGATTCGAGGCCTGTGCACTTTCTGAGCACGGGAGGGAGCTTGGAACTAGATCGCGTTGTGCGACGTGATGCCTCTGGTGAGCAGCACGAAGTTCCGTGCCCCGTGTGATCAAGGATTATCACGCCTACATGGGGGGCGTGGACGTGCATGATCAACTTCGTCTTCAGCGCTACTCGCTGCAGCGCGCAGTGCGCTTCCAAAAGTACTACAAGTCACTTGCATTGGGGCTAATAGATATAGCGATTGTGAATGGATACATTATCCACAAGGAGTTCTACAAGAACAAAGAAGAAAAACCTATGTCTCACGTCGCGTATATGAAGACTCTGCATTTACAGCTTTGTCAGCTCCAAGCGTCTGACATGTATGACGGCAATGAGTTTGGGGTGCCGTCAGCAGCTACCGCAGAACGGTCCCAGCCGTTGAGATCAAGTACGGGCGAGGAAAGTGAGCACGTCGTTCGGCAGATGCAGCGTTTTCGAGACAAAGATACTCAGAATAAGCGCTATCGATATGCGTGCAAGGTGTGCTCTACGTTGAAGAAGGGGAAGGAGCGGGCCAAGACGTCCACGTACTATTGCACGCAGTGCAGGAAGGAGGGCCCTATATTCTTGTGTCTTCGCGCTCATCGAAAAGTTCGCGGAGTCGCAGTCACGTGTTGGGATATTTGGCATCGCGACTGGAAAAACGGTCACCTGATACCGCCGGAACGGGCTGGGCGTATTCGCATGCGTGTTCGAGGGCAACAAATGTCCGAAGAGTGGTCTACAGGTGTGAGAACACCATCGCCAAGAAAGAAGCGAAGAACCCATGACGCATCGGACGAAGTCGAGTAGGCTGCATAATTCACCGATCCTATGTTGCATAATGCGTTGAACGTGTGATGCATAATGTAAGATAAGCTAAGACAGCTGAACGAACTCAATGATTGCTTGATCGTCAGTTTCACGACATAGAACGTTATTCGCCTTCCCGCAAATACATATAGGATTCAGTATGAGTTGGATTTCCATGTGTTTGTGGTAATGATTTGATTGTGATACCTACTGACTTGGCTTTGGTATACATTCTGGTTTTCACAAAAATCGTCTTAATTTTCTCGATGAGTGACTAGTCTGTGCCCAAGTGCACACGGTCTCTGCCCAAGTGCACTCGGTCTCTGCGCGACGCCACACGGTCCATCTGCAGCATTATGCTGCTTAGTCTGCACGATTGCGATATCATTCGTCTTGCAATATGCCGGTTAAGGAGGGCATGTCCTGGCCATCACCGAGTGCGTGCACATTTACCAAACCCTTTTAGCGACACTCTATACAAATTCGTAGTATGGTTGTGCTGCATAATGCAGCTTAAGAAGGTCAAAATCATCCGGTTTGGAGGGGTTAAAATAGTGAAGGTCATTTGTTTTCTGTCACGATGCGGTCTAGCTTTCCGTGGCACGAGCACTTGGATCAACCTGCATGGGCTTGGTGCAACTCGTCGTGCTGGTCGCGGCCTCCAGCTCTGCGGCGCAAGGCTGGCTGCGCGGCAACGACGGGCGCGCGCAATGGGACTACGAGTGCCATTTCGAGGGGCTGGAGCTGGTGGCGCTAGAGGCTGAGCCCAGTTCGCGCTGCGCCGACCTGTGCCTGGCCGAGTCGAGCTGCTCGCACTGGACGTGGGCGCCGGAGAGCGACGGCACATGCCAACTCAAGCAAGGGACCACCAACGCTGTGCAGCCCCACTCCATCCACCTCTGCGGCTTCCTGCCCACCCGCTTCGCCCTCGACGAGGCGCACGCCTTCGACTTGGGGCTGAACCTCTCGGACGATGCCGACGCTGACGGCGGCATGACGGACGAGGAGGCGGAGACGGCGCTGCGCATGCTCAATGCATTCCGCACCAAGCGGGCGCTAGCGAAGCTCACACTGGATGCGAGGCTCATCGTGCTGGCTAAAGAGCTGGCCATCACATGCCGAGATGTGCCGCTCACCGGCAGCATGAAGTTCGGCGACGGGTACGAGTTTTTTTCTGCTCTGCCAGCATCGGTGCCGGCTCGGGGGGTTGTGGGTCCAGTGCACGCGGTGTCGGTCGCCGCGCCGCAGGGCAGCTCTGTGAAGCATGCGATCGAGTGGTGGACGAGTGCAGTGGACCCCGCTACAGGTTTGAAGGTTTTCTTCTCAGATGACATGGCTGTTGTGGGCTTTGCCAAAGGCAAAGGCGCTGACTGTCATGAGGGAGGCGATAGTTCTGCAGCTGGCGCTGTGGTGTGGACGATGCTCCTGGCTCGAGCGGAATGATAACTTGTTAGCGAGATCTCAAAGCCCTAGAGAATCAAAAACGGCCAAATATCTCGACAACGTGCCCCATACTACGGTTCTTACAAAGGGTTGACGGTCTGCGTGAACTTGACAGCAGCGTGCCAGGCCTTCGTTACCGCGGCCTTGGTGGTCGAGTCCTCGAGGTCCCCGCGGTTCACCCAGCCGTGGATGACGTCGGGGAAGTCCACGACAGCGCTCAGCTCGCCGATGTCGGGCTTGGCCTTGAGGATCTTCTCCACGCTGCCGCCTTCGCGGACAAAGTCCGGGTCGTTGCCCGCCGACAGCAGCAGCTGGGGCACCGTGATGCGCTCCGCCAGTTTTTCCACCGAGCCGGGTCCATGCAGCGTGTTCTCCGCCGCCCAGCTCGGGTGGAAGGACACGTGACCCTTGATGACCGGCTTGGCGCTCGCGCTCTGCGCCGCGCCCAAGTAGCCGCCCCAGCAGTAGCCGTAGCTGCTGATGCTCTCGACACCGGCCTCCTGCTGCAGGTACGCGATGGCGTCGGCGATGCGCGCGCCCGCAAAGTTGTCGAAGCTGTACTGGTCCAGCCAGGTGGGCATGTCGCCCTTGTTGTCGGGCGTCTTGTAGTCCCCGTCGGCCGCGTCCACGACCACCACCACGTAGCCCAACTTGCCCAGCGCCTCGGCGTCCTGCTGAATGCGGCCGCTGTCGATGCCGAAGATGTCGGGCAACGCCAGCACGCCGGCTTTGGCCTTGGCGGGGCCCGTCACAAACAGCCAAGTCTGCCGGAAGGTCTTGATGGCGCCCGAGGCAGCGGCCGTGGGCCTCGCGGGCTCCATGTTGACAGGGCAGCAGCTCATTCTTCGGGTGCGTGTGCGGCGCGCAGGGGACGGCGAAATGAGAGGAAGCGCGTCGAGTGCAGCAACCGGCCGGGAGCGAGTGAGACGGGCCGGTGGCGATCGGCACCGATCAGCGCCACCAAATAGTTGGCTTCAACGTCAGCTATTAAAAATAATAGGACCTCGGGTGTTCAAAGACAAAGGAGGCGCCTTGGAACGACCTTCCTTGGGGTTTGCTAATCGACCAGCTTCACCGCTCCGCCAAATTTAGCCGCAACGAAAAGTGTTTTTGCCTTTTTGACCCAAAACCGCTAATCAAAGCACATTTCCTTTTTTCACCCAAGGGCAGGACGACATCAGCATTCCGGTAGTGTCGCGATGGCAGAGCGGCCGCCGATTAATAAGCGACCGCAGATGTGGAAGAGCAGTTTGGGGGCCACGATCCGCAACACGGGCATGACCACGCGGCACTTATACGAGATGCAGGTCAAGACGGCCAACTACGAGGCTATGATGCAGCGGTTCCAGCTACGTAAGGTCTCGGACATGGGAATTGGGTTGTCCAAGTTTGAGGCCGAACACCTTATCATGGACAAGGAGAGTGGAGGCGTGAGAAAGAGAGCTGGGCACCGGTTCTCGTTGCATCGAATGATACGCTCCCTTGCACGGTGGAAGAAATGGAAAGAGTTTCTTCACTCACTCGGGTCACCAATCACCCCAACCAGCCGAGTGGCCACATTGCATGGCATTATAATGTTTTGTACCTATCATTTCCAGCTATTCTACTTGCCGTTTGGGCGAAGCTACTATCCAAATGGGTCCCCAGGAACTAGAGCTGCCAACGTTGCTATGGAACTCATTTTTCTAATTAATCTTCTGCTGAATTTCAACACTGCGTACCAAGACAAGAATGCTCTTGTAACCTCGCGGAAACTTATCGCCCGCAACTACATAAACAAGTGGTTTATTGTAGACTTTCTGTCGGCAATACCACGCTGCGCAGTTCAGTATTTTGTCACAGGCTCGCTGGAGGAAAACACACCATTGCTTACTGAGTCGGAGACTGTATTAATGTTGCTGCGTTTGCTACGTATCACGCTCATCGATCGCGCTATATTACTGAGCCGTGTAGTTCGAATCAGTAAAGCCATGGCGGCTTGGCTCCGCTACTCTCGGTTTTCGCATCTGCTTGGCATCGCGCAGCTCATGTGGTTGGTGCTGCTCATTGCTCACTATATGGCCTGCCTTTGGCATGTGGTGTCCGAAAACAATACCCCGCAAGAAAAACATATTTTAGAGAAGTATGTCGCTGATTACTATTATGCTGTGAGTCTTATTCAAGGACAAGGGAATATAGTTGGGACCACCGACGAAAATCTGTTCTCCACAGCAGCTATTCTAGTTGGATCTGTCGTGCTCGCCATCGTATTTGGTAATGTCGCCATGCTCGTATCGAATTTTAATGCTAGCTTTACGAACTATCACAGAAAGATGGAAGCTGTTTTCGCTACTATGGACAAAATGGGTCTCCCGGACAAGTTGCGCGATCGAATCCACCAGTACTATACGCATGTGTGGACTGAATACGAGTCTCTTGATGGTGACAAAGTAAAATTTCAGCGGGAACTTACACACACGCTTGGCTTAGAAGTGGGACTGTATAAATACATGAACCTCGTCACAGAAATTCCTTTCTGGAAGGACTGCTCGCCAGATTTTGCAACGCAGATTATTCTGAATCTTGCTGTACGGGTGTATTTACCCGATGACTATGTGGTACGCAAGGAGAAACTTGCGATGAGATGTTTACGATTAATCGTGGTATTTGCGCTCTCGCGTATACTTGGGATTCAGAATGTGGCAGTGAAACTGACGACAGAGATACCGATGTTGCCAGTGAGACGAGCACGACACGATTCACCAACCCTGAGTCGTTTCCCCATACTTTCAATCGTCAGGTGCGAGGAAGCGCTAAATTCAAACTTCAGACCGATACAAAGTTGACTTCTACAGATAACTCGAGCTCTAACGTTCGTTCACAGCAGCATCGGTTACCTGGAGACGCCCTACAACCATCAACACCAATTGCGACCAATAGATCAGAAGACAACTATGATAACACTGAAACACAGCTCATGTATCCTGGAGAGACTACTGGAGAGATGGGGTTGATCATGAACCACATGCAGGCAGGCAGTATTCGAGCTGTTACGTATGTAGAAATGTGCATCCTAGATCGAGCCACGTTCCAACGCCTGATTTCGCGTTATCCAAAGGATCGCCGAACAGTTCTCACCCATTTACTTCGCGACAGTATCGATAAGGGACAGTTTCCCTTTCCATGGGAGGAAATAACGGGTGTCGTGTTGAGCCAAAGACATCGAAGAGGAGACCTTGGAGCAACCCTCAACACAATGCATGCTGCCATTACTGCAGCAGAGGCAGCAGAAGTTCTCGTTGAACGCCTCGACGTGGAGCTTCACGATAAAACGATCAAGTTCGGCTTGCAGGGAGCAGACAAACCATTGGAGCAGCAACTGCCACCTCTTCCAGGAGTTTTGTCTGATAAGACAACGGCAATCCGTGACCAAGCTAATGCCAGAACAATTGAAGCGCATGTCCCTATCCAAGCATCTTCTTCTGCTACAGATGGTCATAACCATGACGAACTACTTGAATTAGTGCGTGTGATGGCGGGAGCTATCACCAGAATGGAGAATGACCTGAAATTGATGAAAGATAGATTCGATCAGATTCCACCTTCAACAGTGGAAGCATCTGCACTAACAACTACAGCAACAACCCCAACGGTTGCTCGTAGAGATTCAAATTCCGTATCACATTCAAGGCAGTTGGCCCGCGTTAAAAGTTTAGGTGATCGCGAGATTCAATTGGAAACGTCTCCTGGACAGTTACACAGTGCCTGCACTAACATAAATATGAACTCAGGTGCTGTGAAATCCACCGATATGTTTTCTTCGCGAGCATCCATCAACGATATATTATCTCCAACTAAATCAGTACAGAAGGAAACAGTTGGCATAGCGTCGTGTCCGCCTCTGGAATACCGAATTGTCACCAGCAATTCCTTAGAATCCAAGAACAAAACGTTTGAGGAAACACCCGATATCCCGGTTTTACTTCACCCACGCTCTCGTATGTCGGTGGTTGTCCCTCATAGACTACGAGCATCGAGGCGTCGGGCGTCAATCCGTCAGATATTGAGCACGACTTTCTTGAAGCAAGTGAGCGGATCTGTGCATCCACCGACTGGGCATCATTCCAAGTCATGTGGCCGATCCCGAGGACCAGAGCTGTCGTTGGCGGATCAGCTGTGGAATCGACACAACACTGATGATAAAATAAGTGCAGAAGGTCGGAGTCAAGTTGGCGAACCTGTGGAGGGTGTAACGTATTCTGGACGTGCCATGCATCGATCTGGATCTGCGAGATCGTAAAACAGTCTAAGACGTAATGGTTCGCGTCTTCAAAGCTTCCCTGAGTCGCCCCTCGACACCGAAAAGATGGCTGATGATATGCCTAGATCACGAGAAAACCTCGACGACGATTTCAAAGATGCCTGTGAGGGCGAAGCGAGTAAGCCCATCAGCGACAGACACGATTCAAAGAGAGAATCACCTCGTGACAGAACCGCTTGATACTCGCTGGGAAGTTCTTTGCAAACACAAGCCTTGTGCGGCGCTCTTGTAAATACATATGATGCACCCAAAATGCATTAATCGCGAAACAGTGAGCCATCGAAGTACCCACGTTCAACATTTTCTGTCGAAGGCCAATAGACCTGGGTGAGTTAGAGCAGCGCAACCTTTTTCTTGAATCAGCGAATACGATTCCTCGCGGCAGTAGTAGCATGGATTTCCGTTGTGGTAGTGTGCTTGTCAACCGAGGTGTGGCTATTTGACGGCTCTGTTTCGGTGCACTGCCATTAAATTCAATTCGACAACGCTGAGAGTGTGCACCTCGATCAAGACCTGTGTCAATAATCTTGCTTGCTGAACTGGACTGTCTGGGCAAATTTCCCTAACGGAGAGCAGCTGGTACTGTATTTTACCACGACACAGGCAAGTCAGTCGCTACGCCTACTGTCCATAATGGCAACGTCAACTTCTTTGATAAAGATGTTGGCATGGTGGGGGAGGTGTCAGCGTTGAAGACATTGAGATGCTAAAAACCCCAACTCATACTTATAACACGAACAAACCACTCCTGAGCTCACAGATTAATAGCGAGCTCAGAATATAAATATATAGGGCGCTGTTAATTTGTCATTTAACCAAGCCCCTTTGATTTTCACGATCTGACATCACTTATACTGTAGTACTTTAGGTCGAGTTATTTTCCTCGCAAATATTAATCATCCCATTGGTGACATGGATCTCCGTCGACCAAACAAGGAAGGATGATATACTGAAATCAAAACTTTCATTCTTGTATTTGATTATACCACGTGGTACATGTATTGCAGCGACTTTGTAGTATTTGCCTCTTACCTCGGACTTTTCGTAGAAGACCAGATTGAAACTGGCAGGGATGTTTCTGAACACGATAGAGTCCGTGCGGTCATTGAAGCATTGTTCCGAGAAACAGCGTTAGGCGCCGTAGAGGCACACGTGGGTGGCACTTGTCGATATGATCGCAGCGGCGATCGCCAGGACGCCAACCAATCGGTAGTATCGTTGGTAATAACTGCAATGCAGGTCCTGCATTGGTAACGATCAGAACGTTGCAAATTGAAAATTTAGAGGTACTGTAGAGCAGCGTAACCCACGCAAAGCGGGTACCGAAATCTACGGTTCTCGGTCCATAAATTCTGATAGTCCCTTGGTTGGCATCAGCACTTGCGTCGACAGTGGGAATCAAAGATATTCAGGTCCCAGAATCAATTTGATTAATGTGCTTCTATACTTTTGTTCAGCCCGTGAGCTTCTCTGATGAACATCTGTCCCCTCCATTCGATTCATTGTGCGATTTACGCGTGCGATGTCACAGACAAAACCCACCCAACTGCTGCTGACCGTCGTGGTTGTGACTATACTTCTGTCTAAAAGCGCTGCTGTGGAGATCCGACTGTTTCCTACCCAGCCCTCGGCACTCCAGCCTCGCTACAAAAAGTTCACCTTTTCCGATGTCCAAGTGTGCTACTCCCTCGACTCCTGCTACAGCAAAATTGCTGTAAAGGCTGCCTGGTTGGGTATTCCGTTAGACACTCACTTCATCTTCTACACGGGCAGCAAGTGCACCGGTCGTATTCTTCGCATCGACAATTTTATCCCAAATGGAATGGTTGACTTCACTAAAGTGGGTTTCGCCAACAAGTTGTCCTCGTTCATGCTAGCGCACTTCAGCCACTATGAGATCAAAGAAACAAAGAGCATATGCCAGAATGCTGAAGATGCGCTGTCGGTTGGAGCCCCAGGAAACATTTCGCTACAACCGTAGTAATCCACACCAGAGATAAGCCTGAAACGACAACCGTAATATGGTCAGCCTTGATGTGGTAGTATTTTTAAAGCACTTGAAAAAGCATCTTGGGTAGCTGAAAAGCCTACCCCCCCAGGATTTCATTCCAATGTTGAATCCTTAGGCACAGATTGCAGCTAATACACACCAACCTACATGTGGGTATGTGGTGGCTGGAAATGTTCGCAGTTCGAATAAGTCGTAAGGCGGCCCACCGGGTTTGTCTTCTGACAACATTCTAGAAACATCTGGATGTTGCTACAGTAGATGAAACTTGATGCAAGTATTCTAATGATTCTCGAGCTGCGCGGGTACACGAATTTCTCGTCTTCAAATTTTGAAATTGTCGACGAGCTCGTTGGAGTTCCAGCAGCCATGATTTTTTTCCTCAAAGACGTTTGTTTCATTTGAACAATATGTACTATTGCAGGCGCTCTAGATCCGCTATCTGCCGGAATTCCGGTAGGGAGCGGATAGCGGATCGAGCCCAAAATTCCGCTGGAACGGAGGTGCGGAACACGCAAAGTTTTGGGCGGTCCACTGGAATCAAAATTCCGCTGGAAATGATACGTGTGTGGTAATATCGGTGGCGATCAGGGTGAGCACTGCATCAGCCCTGCTCGCCACAGGGTGTTCTCTTAAGCTAAGTTGCTTGTTGGCGCGTGGGCCATGACGGATGCGCAGACCGCATCACGGCAGGGGTAGCGCGTCATCGTGACGCCGGTACGGACTTTGGAATGAAGTTGGGTGAGAATCTACATATACTCCGTCGTGGCTGCCCCAATCTGAATGAACTATCGCTCCCAGAGGCTGAACCGCTGCAGCATGCAATAAGGGCGATGCTGGAGGTGAACCAATTTTTTTAGAAAATTTCGAGATTGTAAATCCAAAGTCGCGAATTGCGACGAAGATGCTCTAAAATTCGTTTTAGACTTACCGAAGCATTGCATGGCGGCGATCACACAGTTACTCAAGCTGGTGGAGTCTGGAGGTCTCCTCGAGGGTAGCGGAGCAGGTTCGGGTCGGCATCCAAGGGAACTTGGAGCTGGCGACCAATAACATTGGCGCGTACACACACACAAACAATAAAAAAAAACAATAGTGACAATGAGCAATAATTGAAACGTGAGCAAAATGTCAACTTCTGCAGCTTGACTAGCATCCCACCGAGATCAGAAACAAGGCGCAGAAGCTCGCGGGTCGCACACGTACTCATTACAATCGTGGTTGTCGTAGTATGGTTGTCTGCGGCTTCTTCGTCTTTGCGGAAGACTTTGCCTTAATCGCGCGAAAATGCGAGATAGGAAAACAAGTTGCACGCATTTTTCAATTCACAGCTCGAAGAGCAGTCATTGGGTAGCCTTTTCGGATATCATTGAGACATTCGTGGACACACATGCGCACAACATCCATAGTACATAGTATCAGTGCATGGTCTGGCAGGCGAAAGTCCTAAAAAACCATAGTGCGTCGTGCCGGCCTCCGCGACGGCGGCAATCTTCTCCTGTATATCGCGCACGGCGATGGCTCTCGTTACAAGGTGGATAGCTGTGCTCGTGCAGCGCGACTGCGCTACGCAAAGAAAGCTGTTGAAGGCGGTCTTCTTCTTGAAGTGCAGTGTGCTATAACTTTCCATGCGTACATTGCAGTCGCGCCGCACGAACACAACTATTTGTGCGTACAAGTACACTACAGTCGATTCAGGAATCCATATCACTTTAACTTGCAGCAAACGTCTTGAGCAACAACTCCCTAATTCATTCTCAATCTTAATTTCGACGAACCATAGCATCTTTTTTTATTTAGTCGACGGAGTGGCACCTTACCCATAAGTAAACGTAATATTAAGACCACCACCGACATAACTGCCTTCAAATAGCGACTCCCCCGGGTCCACACACCCTGGTCTCCAAATTAATAAACCACCTTTTATGAGGCAGCTGCAACGAATGGCGGGTCACGAAGCCGCGATTCGTTCTTCGCATTTGCCACTGAGTGACAAAGTCAGATATAGCAAAATGGCAAGTCTTGTTGTTTTACCGTATCAGATTTGATGTAAATACCAACGTTTTCGAGCCAGATTACTGCAGTCTTACCAACAAATAGGCGCCCACGGCCGCGGCCACGGCCAGTAGCCTTCATGGATCGAAAAAGAGATTTCGTGCGAGCCCTTGTGATCAATGATCAATCGGTCAGCGACTCACAGATTTTGATCCTTACTACAGCGTCACACAGCAAAGGACGAGCGAGGGGTTCAGCTGTCATTGCCGTCGGAAACTTGGTCGTGGAGAAACAGGATGGAGGACTGCGACACTTGCAGTAACTGTGTGACTGCAAGATAGAATGAGATAAACCCCATTTCACCCAGTTGGTGTCGATGTTGCAGCTTGGCAGGTGAAGTGAAGCTCACTTCCGAGCCATGATCGTCACGGCTGCGCGTTTTAGCTAGAGTTTAGGGACCGTATGATGATCTATGTGTTGTACGCAATGGTATAATAAGTTCATAATGTTGTCGCTACAGTACGTAGAAATTATATACTACTAAACGATATCAGAGAAGACAACACCCGCAGGTGTATGGGTGTTATTGATAAAGCATTGTGAAGCTTACAAGCCTTGCTTCTCTTCGTGTTGCATTAAAACCCTTAACTCGCCATGTTTTGTTTTCAGAGAAAACTGCATGGAACCTCTCCTTCGATATATCATTCGCTGAGAGTTGCATGGAGTTCCTCCCCAGGACATGGCGTCCCTACCTCGCTGATCCACTTACTCCTGCCAACCCAGGAAGTCCAGCGCCTCACCACCCAGGTACAACGACCCTGTAACGAGCACGCTCCAGTTCTCATCCCACTGCTCACCCTTCATAGCTTCTCCGTCAATAAACGGAGCCCCTGTCTCCTCAGAAAGCGCACGCAATTCGTTGATGCAATCGACCACCGAGTCTTTGACTGCAATCGTGCATTTGCTCTCCTCCTCCTTGATCACATGCGACTTCAGTGCACCCCAGATGCGCGACAGCGTTGCCTGCCATGGGTGAGCCTCGCTAGTCACATCATCGAGCGACGCTAGCTCATCCGGCGAGTACGACGCCACCACGTCCTGAAAGCCAGCTATCTCGAGTGCCTCCGAAAACGTGTGCACCTTGGCCAGACTCGGGCGCGATGAGCTTGTGGGGCAGAAATACACGCGGTCGAAATGCTGCTTCAGCAGCGGCTCGAAAAGTTGAGCTACGTTGCGTTCGTGGTGAATCGTAAATATGAGCACGCGTTTGTCCGCTGGTGATGTCCGCGTCGCCGCCTGCAGGAACCAATCCGCACAGCACTCGAGACTGCGAAGGGTGTGGGCGCCGTCAATGTAGAATCGCATTCTGTGCATGTCGTCTTCCCAGAGTTGTGCTCGTCCAGGCCAGAACGCGGACTTGAGTCCTTTCTTGACATCTAGCTCGAGCGCGGTGGCCAGATCCAGCGGTACGCTCACGTCCTCTCCGCGCTTGTGACGCAGCCAGGTAGAAGCCAAGGCAACGGCGAGTCCCGCGTTCGTGCGCTGATAGTCACCATGCAATCCAAGCTTGCATTGCGCTCCATCGGGTCCGAATCCGTCGAGCGTGGGCACGCGAACCAGAGGCGTGTTCGTCTCCGCGGCGCACTTCTCAAGCATCTGCATGGGGAGCGGCTCCTGCGCAGTGGTGAAGGCCGGTACGTCAGGCTTGAAGATGCCCGCTTTGGCGTAGGCGATGAGGTCCAGCGTCTCGCCTAGCACGCGGGTGTGGTCCAAATCAAGCGTCGATACGCCGCAGACAACGGGCTTGCGGAACACGTTGGTAGCGTCGAGGCGGCCGCCGAGCCCGACCTCCAGCACTACCACGTCCACCTGCTCGTCAGCAAAGAGGTGCAGCGCCATGAGCGTGAGGAAGCGGAAGAACCAGGCCATGGGCGGGTACGGCCCGCTCGCGTCCTGCGTGCGCTCGAGGCCGTCCCACACGGCGTTGAAGTGGCGCAGGAAGACGTCGTCCGCGATGGGCTTTCCGTTGATGCGGAAGCGCTCGCAGGGCGACACGAGGTGCGGCGACGTGAAAAGGCCCGTCTTGTAGCCGGCCTGGCGCAGCACGCGCTCCACCATGGCGCACGTCGAGCCCTTGCCCTTGGTGCCGGCCACGTGCACGACCGAGAGCGCGCGCGGCGAGCGACTGTCCACCACGTCGTCCAGCCCGAGGCGCGCGAGGTAGTGCTGCATCATGGCGATGGTCTCCTCCCGCGTCGACACCTGCAAGTCCCTGCCCGGCTGCAGGTCCTTGAACGCGGAGCTCACGCCCAGCAGCCGCGTGAGCGCCGCCTGCACCTGGTGGCTCAGGTCCGCGGCGCCGCTGGCGCTGCTCGAGGGGCTGCTGGGCGCCGACGTGGCGCTGCTGGCGCTGGAGGTGGCCGCCTTCACGGGCGGCAGCGGCGCGGCAGTAGCAGCGGCGGGCGGCAGCGGCGCGGCAGTAGCAGCGGCGGGCGTCATGCTGCGTCGACGTCCAGTCGCACAATGGCATGGCTCACTTGGGCGTGTTGCGCTGCGGTTCTTTTTGGCCAATGCGGACGGTTTCAAGAACGCGCCCCTTGGCGTGATTGGCTGACTCGGCCGTTGCACTTATCATTCACTCGGGGGACGTCACTAAAGGCTGACGCAGGCCCGTTGAGATGGTCACTCCGTCGGGGGGACGTCACTAAACCCGCGAGACCATTGGCTGGTGCTGGCGTCCCGTGCACACGTCACACATTTCCTCGCCGCGGCGGCGCCACAATCAGCTTGGACGGGAGCCGAGCATGGTGCGCCTGGGCGTCAAGATCAAGCGGCGCGGCAAGGTTCCGCAGCGCCGCAAGCAGAAGCCGCTGCGCAAGTTCAAGACCAAGTTCGTGCGCGACCCCAAGGTGCAGCAGGTCTGGGACCACAACCTCACCACGCGCCAGAACTACGTCAACCTCGGGCTGCAGGCCGACCCGAACGCGCACGACGCGCTGCGCAAGAGCATCGAGGGCGCCGAGGGCACGCTCGAGGCCGCGGACGAGGCGCGTCTCTTCGAGGTGCCCGACAGCGACTTCCTGGGCGAGCGCAACCCCAAGCGCGCCGCCAACTACGTGTCCGAGGAGGAGGCCAAGTATCTGCGCAAGCTCATCGCCAAGCACGGCGAGGACTACAAGAAGATGGAGCGCGACATCAAGACCAACAACATGCAGTGGACCGAGCAGAAGCTGCGGCGCCGCTGCGCGCGTCTGGCGTTGCTGGACGCCAACATCATCAACAAGCCGCAGCAGACCGAGGGCGCACAGGGCTGAGCGCAGCGAGTATGACGATGGTACCAATAGATTTTCAACGTAATTTTGCAACAAGCGAAGCTTTGGGGCGTCAATGGAGGCGCTGAAAGCTACGTGGATTCTCTATTTTTCGTGCTCTTTATGCCGCGCTGCGCTGCTCCTTCACACTCTACAGGAGACGCAGTTGTGCTGGGCGTCCGATGTCCACGCCAACTAACTACAATTACCTTCCCCCATTTCCATGCTATACAACTACCTGACGGCTTTCGGGCAACGCAAGTCGCGCATGGCGTATGTTGGGAGCTCTGATACACTAATAAATACGCCGTGGCTCCGTGCGATGCTGCACCAGCCGACCGTTTGATCTTCGCTGCTCACCTCAAGTGCCAATTTAACCAGATGACACAGTTACGTGCTGCAGCTGAGGTGACGCAGTCTCGGGCGACGTCGGGTTGGACGTCGAGCCAGGAGACACCGAGGCTGACGACGGCGACGAGAACGGCATCGCCGACGAAGACGCTTTTCCGCATGAACCACGAATGTGCGCCTGAATAGCCGCAGCAGACGAAGATGGCGGAGGCGAAGCGCCACCACAAGAAGATGCTGACGATGATGAACCGCTTGTGGACCCCACCGTAGCAGTAGTTACCACAGACGAAGTCGAGCCAGAAGGCGACGAAACCGAGGACGCCGCAGGACGTTGCACCTGCTTCAACATTCCAGCCGAGAGATTGGTCACTCCAGTCAATGCAGATCTCGCCTTTGCACTTGAAGCAGTAGCAGAGGAGCCGGTACTTCCCTTCCGTGGTGCAGTGCCGCCAGCAGCAGCAGCCTTCATGGCAGCTGTAACGCTGCCCGCGAGCTCCAGTGTTGCCGCCGCAGCAGCCTGTGCATTAGCAGCCTCCTGTGCTTCATCGTTTACAGCATTGACCACCACATGTGGCAGCTTCTTGTGCGCCACGGCACGCTTATGGTACGCACGCTTCGCAGCACGCAACTGGTTCTGCACTTGACAACGAGGACACGGGCCGCCCTTGCGGTGACGATGTTTCGTTCCTTCCACCTTGTGCTCAGTGGCCTCAATTTTGCGTTTAAGTTCGCGCAGGTCTTGCGGGAGGTTCGTCAGATCCGGCAGCGGCAAGTTCTCTAGCTTAGACAAAGCCATTTTCGACAGCGATGCGCCTGGGCCAACGATTCCCTTGACATCCAAATCTTGCTCTGTAAAAGTTCCTTCCAGATCAGCGAACGTCTCCTGCATTTTAAGTGTCATAAGTCTCTTGCGTTCTTCGCGTTTCTTCGGCGTCTTCTTATCACCCTTGCCTGGCGACTTGTTACCCAAACCGTTTTCATGGCTAGTCGCAAGAAGAGGGACAAACCCGCTAATGCTCGATCCGTCAGAGCCGTCGCCACCCTGCTGTTGACCGCCAAATGCTAGACTAGTCGCTAAGGACCCACCGAGCTGGTGCGGATGCGGTCCAGCCGGGCGTCCCGACGAAGAATCGCCACTGCCCGGGACATTAAAGTTCACAAGCTGCACTTGATTCTTGTAAGGGTGGTGCAGCTTTCGCTTGTGCAGGCATGAACTGAGAATGTGGCTTACAGTACGGTTCTGAAAGGTGCCGAAGTCGAGGCTGTTCCAATCCTCGACGATATCCACGTTCGACGGGCTTTTACTGCTGATGGGGCTGGATGCCATAACCTTGTCGTTGGGTTGGTGGAGCGAGCGGTGGGTTTGGATAGCAGTGAGACCGTTAATGGCGGGGTTTGTAGTGATAGTCACGCCGTTGGCAGATCGGCCAGTGGATGTTTGTCGTGCCAGGCCGTTGGCCTGCAGCCTCCGCTGCTCTTGCTGCTGGGCAGCCTCAATATCCCACTGCAGGAAACGGTTCTCGCGGTCGCACAGCACCGCGTGGTCAATCGAAGAGAGCAGGTCATGCTCGTATCTGTCGTTTTCCATGCCCCACACGTTGCCTTCCTCGTCCTCATCGGCTTTGCTCTCGTCGTCGGATTGGGTTTTGGTGTCGGTGTCCGGCAGCACTGACACACGCAGCGACTGCGTTCCCGTCGGTCGCGAGAGCTTGGCGCGCTTGAGCGGCGGGCCACTCGACAGCGCGGCGCTGCCTAGCACCAGGTCCAAGTCATCGTCGTCATCTTCAAACAGCGCGGCCGTAACCGACTTCTTGCTGATCAGCGGGGAGTTCTTGGCCGCGACGGCGGCAGCCGACAGCGGCTTCTGTGACGCGCCCTGCGCTCGCAGGGATCCGGCGGCGGTCTTGGCCGCCTCGGCAGCGGTGCTCTGGTTCGTCTTTTGCAGTAGGAACCCGTTGGTGCCGCGCTTCATGAAGGGCGAGGCGGTGGGCGGCACGACCTGCGCGGCGTCGGCGTCGGTCGTGATCTCGTTGAGCGCGAGCGGCTGCGCGTGTGTGTGCGTGTGCTGGAAGTCGAAGACGTCCATGTGGTGGTGGTCCAGATCGCCGAGGTCGAGATCCATCCAGCGCTGCAGCTCGTCCTCCTTCTCGCCTGCTATCCGGGCGATGGCCTCGCCGTCCTCCTCCTCGAGCGCGCGACGCAGCCGCCGCGCGGCCTCGTCCTCCTCCTGCGCGCGCGACAGCGGGAATAGTCGCAGCAGTTGCTTGTCTTGGCTCACGAGCGAGTCCACGCGCTGCACGGTCTCGTTGGCGTCGCACGAGCTCTCCGAGAACTCCTTCATGATGTGCAGGAACTCCACGCACGTCTGGCTGCGCATGTCGTCGGACTCGGCGGCGTCCCTCGTGGCGCCGCTGGCGGCCAGCGCGTCGGCGTCGGCGTCGGCGGCCTGAGCGTGCGCCGCGTGCGGGCGCGTGGGCGCCGCGTCTCGGGGCGACGTCATCGTGTCGGTCTGGGGTCGGGGCTCTGCTCGCGAGCTCGGGCAATTATCTTTGCCTGCAGACTGCCAGCCACTTCGCGCCGAGACGACGGCGCGACGACAGCGAAATCGGGTCTCGCGGGCCGCGTTGAGTGCGGAGCTGGGCGATTGATGGACCACCTCAATCCGCTTCAAAGGGGGATCAAGTCTCAAAGCCCCCGCACAATCGCATCGTGGCTGCTCATACAAAACGTCCAGTTCCGCGCTTCAAAACATGGCTGCACCGCCGCGGCCGGCTCCGATACAAAAGCGATCAATCAGTGGGCTCCAGCGCACACAGCGGGCCAGCTCCAGCTAGGACTAAGCTGATTTTATTCGATCTTTGTATGCGGCATACAAACGCCCAGCCAACGCACGCAAGGATCAACGCGTGGCATCGTCATTGACGCGCCAGCTGGTCCCGAGTGGGTTCAGACACTGAACTTCACGTAATCCCCGGTGGTGTAGCCATCTGCTGCCGCCATCCCCTCCCTCCCGCTGCAAGGTGCAGCCTGAAGTGGGCGCGCTGGCTGGCTGGCTGCCTGCGCGGGGTCACAAGCTCGGCGGTAGGTCTGCTGCAGCAGGCTGCAGCGTGCTCTGCCTGCTGGGCCGGCGTCTAACGCTCGCAGCGGCGCCAGACTAAGATTTGCCAGCTGCTCCGGGCGGTGCTCACGCGATCGGCCACGCAGGCAAAACGCGCATGTTGAAGTGTCCACCAGAGGCAGACACCGCGGCGGCGGCTTAAGTCGAGCCAGTCACGCAGCGTTTACTGGTCCCTCCGACGTGGGGCTCGCTCTATCAGATGCACGCTGAATAGTTTCCTGCGCTGGAGCAGAGTCTGCTTCAGCTCCCGTGCAGCTCAATGCTAGACGACGGCTTGTTTGCTGTGAGCTCTGCCATTTACCGCGCTGACAAGGTAATATAGTAACGCTGTTGCACTGAGAAGCTCGTTCAATGGTATGAGACCACCCCCCACTTTGTACTGATTGCTCAGAACTCTATGGTTGCAGTCAGGGCGGCAACTATAATACAGTGTGCATGCAAAATACGAGCACGCTGACGAAGTACACCATTGCACATCCTGATGACACTAGGAATAGCAAATGCTTCGAAGTATTATAATACGCCATGAAGGCAATTCACGTTCGGGTCAAGTAAGTAAAATTACGTCTTCGATTCGACGCCTGAAATCACAGCAATGACTTGAAATGCTGCAAGATGGTCGCCTCCAGTTCTGCGTTCTCCTGCAACAGGCGCTCGGCGTTTTTCTGCTGGGCCGATGCCGATGATTTCTTCCGCTCTCGGTAGCGGCGCTGCCGCAGATTCTGCAGCTCCCGCAAGTGCTGCTGTCTGCAGGGAATCAAAATTAAACCGGCGTGGAGCTCAGTGAGGATGGTCTGCTAATGCAAGCTAGTATGTCGTACCTGCCAGAGGCTGGTGGCTCGTTGCATTTCCCTTGGGCAGGTCGCTCAGCCGCTTGGTCACCAGTTTCAGTCGCTGGGATACCTTGGTCGGTCTTTGGTCTGCGTCGGGTACGAGGGATTTCCAGTTCATCAGGCTTGTTAAGGATGAATTCGAGTGACATCGAGGCCATCTTGCTCGTCTCCCGTCTTGCTAAAGCTTTAGCAATACGTGCTTGTAGCTCCTCGCTGCAACGACCTTTCTTACACAATCCAACTTTGTAAATGCAGTAGTCACTTCAAATTCAATGACAACACCTCTATATTTTCTGTTTAGTGATCCTCTAGTCCTTCGACAGCGTCTGACTTGCGCTTCCGAATCTTCTCTCGCAGGTTCGCAAAACTTACATCACCTGGATTGCTCGTGGCTTCCGTCGCTTCACTCCCAGCCGCAGCCATCTCCTCAGCAGTTGGAGTACGCTTGACCATTGTAATGAGGCGCCTCGCGTATTTCTTGGTCAACTTTTGCTCCGAGTTAGCAATCACCTGCAAGCTCGGGTGGCGCGGCAGGTCAGCATCCGTGTACTCGTACGTGGTAGGAAGCAGGTACACTAGCCGCCCGCCCTCACGCAAAGTCTGCGCTGAAAACTCCAGCAAGTCCTTCATCACGTCTTCGGCTGCGTATGGTTGCGTAGGTGCGATGTAGTTTGGCTGCTTGACGGCAGCACTTACATCACTCTTAATCTGACGTTTGCGTCCACTCTTACGAGCACCTGCGCGAATTCCGTACGGCGGATCGCATACAACGGCATCGAAGAAACCCTTGCACTGCTTTACAAGAGGTGACATGGAGTTGTCTGCGCGCACGAGCTCCGGAAGCGGAAGACCGTATTGCTTGAAGTTGGTGACAACATTGACGCGCACCTTACCTTCGCTCTTCTCGTCGGCAGGTACGGCACCAGCACCCATAACACCAACGCCGGTGCCAAGCAACACACGAATATCAATGTCCGTGCCGTAGCACATCGCGCCATGAGTTCCACACGGAATGAGGACACTGCCCGTGCCCACGAATGGGTCAATGACCAGGTCACCGGGCTGTACCAACGCCATGTTGCTCATCAACAGTGCCATCTCGGACTCCATTGAGGTGGGCCCAATGTAGGCTCTACGCTTGAGCGTCTGCTGGTCCACGAGGTCTCGCGCACCTCCGCGTCCACGATTTTTCTCGCTACCCGCCAGTTCCCGCAAGAAGAACATTTGCTTGGGCTTCATGCCGGGGTGCAGATCCTGGTCGAGTCCCAGTTCCTCCAGAATCAAAAACGTCTCGTCCGGGTTCTTCATTTGCACGGGTCCAGCAAAAGGCAGCACGTTCCGGAAGCGCTCGCGCCGGTCGCGCTGCTCGTCCATGCTTAGTTTTTTGCCGAAAACGGCGGCGTTGATGCGCCACGAGCGCTTGGCGTCCTGCAGGATCTGCAGCTTCTGTGGGCCCTGGAAGTTGTCCACGGCGGCCACGAGCTCCTCGTAACCTTCTCCATTGGCCGTATGACCCCACACCTCGTACACACCCTTGACTAGGATACCGCGCTCCGAGAGGAACTTGGCGTGCTCCACGGCCGGCAGCTGCAAGCGCACGAGCGGCGAGCTCTCGGGCTCCGGCAGTTTGCCCGTCTCCGGGTCTTTCAGCACCGTCTCGTCCACGCCTGGCAACTTCTGCATGGTCAGCAGCGCCTCCAGCTCCGGGTAGCGGAAGTCGAAGTGCTGGTGCACGAAGAACACGAGGTACTCGGGCATTGAGGCGCGGGGTACGGCACGAGTTGGCGGTGGAAGGGAGTAAAGAGGTCTCTTAAGTCACTTGATGCAAGTCCAAGCAAGCGAAGTGTTTTGGGTGGGCCAGAGCACTGGTACAAGGTACCATTATAAATAGGGTTAGGAAAAACTCAGAGTGTGTGCTCGCTTCAACGTGAAGTTGCCTTTTCTGCAGCGATCCGGATAAATCTGGTCTACTGGTAGCCTTCTCGGGGTCGCCGCGGCACACCTAGACGTGCGCCAGCTCAAGAAATTCTATAGTTTAGGTTCTAATAGCAGAGCTAACCCACGCCGGGTTTTGCCCTCAAAATGTTCTCCATGTCACTGTCTTCACGTACACACACCGAAATGGCACCAACCATCTTCACTACGGTGAGACCCTTGTCATTTTAGCTTGGGTGAATGGAGGCCCTTTGATCGCAAGGCCTCAACAAAATCCACGCCGATAAGAGCAACCCAGCAGTATCCAATGGATACTATCCATACATGTAGCTGCTTATCGAGCTCCGGTACAGATTTCCCCGGCAATAGGAGAAAGGTCGGACCAACAAAGTCTGCGAAGCTAACAAAAAATACAGAGGACACATAGAACGGCCAAAGTACTGTATTAGTAGATATCTTATAGCAGCGAATGCGCCTGCCATTGCTTCAGAGGGGCGAGGAACGATACCGGAGTACAGTTTTGTATAGATACTCTTCTTCGTTATCCTGTAGAGCGTTGATCGAGCAGGTGGTCTGGGCAGATCAAATGCCCTCATCGTTCATTCCGATAGAGCAGTCAAATTCGTACACTTCGCACCCGCCATCTTGCATATTAGCACCTTTTGGCCTAGAGTAAGCCTCAGACGCTTCGCTGATTGCAGGTTCGTGGGCTTGATGGCTGCTAATTAACGAATGTAGAGCGATAGCACCCACACATACCATCACTGCAATAAATAATGTGCACTGTGAGCCTTTCATTTATCGTTGCCATCTAGCAACTTGCATGCGAGCACGTTTCCCACGATACCTCCTACACTAACGTGTTTCAGTACGACACGTCTGAAGCGTGGCAAGCAAATCCCTTGCACGGGCACATTCTTTGTCCGAGGTAAATAGCTGGTCGCAGTTCTCTTATTGCCGGGGAATTCTGTAAACGGAACCGATTTGGTTTGGGAACAGGTTTTCACTTGAAAATTGTATGCATCAGATGTGAGCTGTTGCGAGGTCGCAGGCTGCGGCCCGCAGCAGCGTACCCGCGCAGGGTGGTCACAAAGCAAGGTCGCGTGGTATTTGCAGAGGCGGGCCCAGCGTCGAGCATTCCAACGAGCGAACCCATTGTTTTCACTGGAATTAGCTTTTCTTCTGCGGAGGTCTGGGGGTGCAGCCCCCAGTGATGATCTGTTCCTAGGTAAATCAGATCAGTTCCGTATACATGTATGATTCATTCTGGAGGCAACACCACCGCATCTTGCTTAATACGGTTATTATCACTGATAGCATCAGGGCCGAGTGTGTCAGGAATGACGATCAATTCAGCGTTTGCATGGGCAGAACCAGCAGCAAAGAGTTTGGTGTTGTTGAACATAACTAATAATCCTACTGAATATTATTCAGTAGGATTCCTACTCATGTACAGTAAGTTATACAGTGCACGTCAAAAATAGGACCGCCTCGATAAGTCCTCATAACTCGGGCAATATTGAAAATTTTGAGGTGCGGTTTTGAGTCTACTGTAGTTACAAAACACGCTAGAAATGATCAGGTACATAATGTGTGCGCTAACGCTCGCGTTTTTGCACTCTATGCGATTTGATAGCTCGCACACAAAAAACTGTTTTTGCCAGGTCGACACAAATTAGGACCACCCCATCCCAATACAAAATCCTATATTAAGGAAAAGCCAAATCCCTAGTCATATCGCGTTGTACAGGCTTTTTCTTAATATAGGATGGGGGTGGTCCTAATTTGTCTCGACCTGGCAAAAACAGTTTTTGTATGCGAGCTATCATATCGCGAACGTTAGCGCAAACAATGTGTACCTGATCATTTCTAGCGTACTTTGTAACTAGACTCAAAACCGCACCTCAAAATGTTCAATATTGACCGAGTTATGAGGACTTATCGAGGTGGTCCTATAATTTTGACGTGCACTGTACCGTTGGTACAGTTGACGAATGCTGGGTGTCCGTTAAGCCTTGATCACACTTTCCTTGAGTGAAGCGGAAAAATGATGCAATTGGAGCAACAGAGACTTGTGCATTATCTCACCAACAAACACGGCCCATTGATTGCGACAGATATTCGAATTGCAGCCTCGTAAGTGTCAGGGAAGGGTGGGAATGGTACTGAACCTGCGAAGTACATGTACTGCGGTCGGGAAGTGATATTTGCATTCGTGTTTTTGTACTTTTGAAAAAGTAAGTAGCACTTCGACAGCCTGGTCGAGTAATACTGCGCCATCACTATCGCACACTTGTGCGCAGAACTCCTATATCGGAGTATTCCGTCTCTAGGCGTCAGTTGAGCGATATGGTTGAAATGAGTGTAGCTGGATGAGTGGGGCAAAATAAACACGCAATTCAGTTACACATCCATCAGTGCCAGCGTGCGGTCCTTCCGACCTGCCAAACCCAACTGGGTTGTGACAGTACTGTATGTCAACTTACGACCTGCCAAACCCAACTGGGTTGTCACGTTGGAATTAGATCGAAATCCAACTGGGTTTGGCAGGTCGGAAAGACCGTACGCTGGCACTGATGGATCGTGGAAATAGTTTGAGGTCAACCACCAATTTCAGGTTGCTGTGTTGGGCAACGCCCTTAGTTGTGCGTGCTGAAGCGGTTGGCACCGTGTGGACGGTAATTATTCGACGGAATTCGTTTGACGTGTCACTTTGGTAGTAAATGTACACGTACAATGTCGTACGTATTCGTATGACCTCGATGTGAACATGTAGAGATGGCGGGGTCGGTACAGACATACCTCTCGAGATCAATAGCGCCGGGAACCACTTTTTATTGTTACTCGGGGGTACTGCTACTGAACGCTGTGCCCATTTATTGGTATAATAACTCTGGTGGACAGTTTCGCGATGATGTCCCTACCCAAGTGCCTCCGGTCCCGTATCACGCACACAAACGCCCAGCGGTTGCAGATGTGCCTGAAGAAGAAGACACCATCAGAGACGAGCTTACAGATACGCTGTCATGCCTGTACGCGAAGGACCCAATGTCGGTTGAGGATCCGCCAGAAGAGAATGCGACCACGGAAGAACCCACGGATGAGGACTTTTGTGTTGCTGACGAGACTGACGATGCTGAGGTTGTTTGTGGTGGTGCAAAAGATGCCGGTGATAATGATGCAGAAGACGTTTCTTGCGAGCACAGGGCTAAAGAGCTGAAGAAGCGTCTCATGTGGGTGGGAAGAATTCTGGTCAATGCTGACACGAAATGTATCCATGTATGGGTTTCGAGATATTCAACGCAACTGTCGAGACGAACTTGCCAGGAAGCCAGACCCAAGGCGTCAGGTGTCTGTTAAATTTCTTTGGTCGTGCTCCTCACAATGGTCATTAAGCACATCCAAGTATCTGGACCCCTCCTACCTATTACTATTCAGGGTAAAGAGGATTGAGGTCATCATTTACTAATATTTGTATGTGGAGCCCCTTGTTAGGGATGTATTACTGATTGGGATATCGATCTCAAGAGGTACCGTATAACACGGATCCAGTGCTACACATGGATCGAGTGCGACACCGATTAAAAAGATTAGACTATAGGGATGGGTAATGCAAATCAGTGATAATTGTAGTGGTGACACCCCTTCTAGTAAATGTAGCCATTAATTGGTGGTGCTAGCTATCCTCTAAAACTGGTGC